>BSBK01013749.1:0-41413 GCA_027943335.1 Chamaecyparis obtusa | reverse complement strand
TGTAGATATATCTGTTCTTCATCTCTTTTTCTCCTTTCTACAGATGTTTAGATATTGTAACCTACAAGATAAGTGCTATCAAAACTAGTTGACATCAATGAAAATATATTATTGATTTAATCATCTTACATATCTAACCAGCAACTTGGTGATCTTTAATCATTGATCTTCAATTACATTCTAAATCAGTTGTAGTTGATCAATCTCTCCCTTTGGAATTGATGGAAACACAAGAAATATGAAGTGTACCATACACATACCAAACATATATTCTACAAATTTGTAAACAAATTCTTCGAGTTACAACATTGCAAATGCAGACTATCTTCTACAGATATGATCTTTGCAGCTCTCAGATTCCTTCTTCTATTCTCATCAACTGATCTTCAATGCTCTCCCTTTCTTTTTAGTGTTCTCCCTTTGATAGATGTTTCAGTATTCTCCTTAGTTATCTTCGGGCATCATATTGTTTATCTCTCCCTTTGACAACAATGCCAAAGAAACACATAAACATACAGCTTCATAGTAGCCATGTAACTCTCTATTGTCTGGTGCATTCTCTGTTTCTCTGTATATTGATTATGCCATTATGTTCTAGTTCTTCAAACCTTTCATAACTCTAGATAGAATCCAAAGTGTGAACTATGCTGCATCAACATGAATGATCTTCTGATAAGAGTAGGCTGATGCAACCTCCAGATCACATTAGTGACCGATAGATAGGGGACAGCCCCCAAGTCTAGTTCTCAAATATTCAAAAGTTTCCTTCTGTAGAGGCTTGGTAAATATGTCTGCAAGTTGTTCTTTAGATGTAACAAATTCTAATCTAACTTGCTTCTCATGTACTTGTTCTCTTAAGTAGTGATACTTAATAGATATGTGCTTTATTTTAGAGTACATAACTAGATTCTTTAAAATATTAATTGCACTAGTGTTGTCCCAATATATAATCACCGGCTCAGTGATTGCCTAATTCATACCTTCCAACACTTACTTGATATATGCAATATTTGAACAGTTTGTAGTAGCAACAACATTTTCTGCTTTGGCAGTGGACTGAGAAATACAAGGTTGTTTCTTACTTGTCCATGTAACAAGTCTTTCACCAAAGAAAAATTCTCCTTCGGTGGTACTCTTTCTATCATCTATATTTCCAGCCTAGTCTGCATTGGTGTTGACTTTAAGTTCAAACTTGCCTTCCTTTGGATACCATAAACCATAATTCTCTATTTTCTTCAAGTATCTTAAGATTCTCTTTGTAGAAACCATGTGTAACTCCCTAGGACTTGTAGAAAATATTGAAACTATCTCAACAACATGTGCTATATTAGGTCTACTATGAACTACATACATAAACTTACCAATCATTGATCGGTACAGTGTCTGGTTCATCTCTATAGTTTCATCTTCCTTGGTCAGTTTACATCCAGTAGCCATCGATATGCCAAAAGGTTTAGCATCTTCCATGCCAAATGTTCTCAGCATTTCCTTGATATATTTGGATTGTGTGATGAATATGCCATCATTCTGTTGAATCACATGTAAGCCTAGAAAGAACTTAATCTCTCCAAACATAGACATTTTGAACTCTTTTCTCATCTCATCAGCAAATTATTTATAGATGTGATCTTGTCCTCCAAATATTATGTCATCCACAAATATCTCAACAATCAAGATAGTATCATCTGAATTTCCTTTAATATACAGATTGCTATTCTCACTAGTTCTAACAAATCCAATACTCAACAAATAATTATGCAGCCTTTCATACTAGGCTCTAGGTGCTTGCTTCAAACCATATAAAGCTTTTTGTAATCTACATACCATATCTTTCTTGTCTGGATCAATGAACCCTTCAGGTTGTTCTATGTAGACTTCTTCTTCAAGTATCCCATTCAAAAAAGCTAATTTAACATCCATTTGGTAAACCTTGAGCTTTTTGTATGCAACATATGCAAGTAACATTCTAACTCCTTCTAATCTAGCAATGGGTACAAAGGTATCACCATAATCAATTCCTTCCTCCTGTACATATCCCTTGCATACCAATCTAGCTTTATTCCTTGTTACCTGTCCATTTTCATTCAGCTTATTTATGAATATCCACTTAGTACTGATAACATTCTTATCCTTAGGTCTGGGTACTAAATTCCATGTTTTGTTTTTCTCTATCTATTCTATTTCTATACTCATTTCATTAACCCATTCTTCATTTTCCAATGCAACTTTTACATTCTTCGGTTCATATTCACAAACTAAACATGTACCTTGTCTCATTTTTCTTCTTGTCATCATGCCAGCTTGTCTGTCTCCAATGATTTGTGTTTTAAGATGATGTCTTCTAACAAATCTTGTCAATACTTGATCTCTTCTCTGTTGTTCATCCTGTGCAGGTGCATTTGCTTGCTCAGTAGGTCCTTCCTGCTCGTCAGTTTCTCTTTCCTGTTCCTCGGTATTATTTTCCTGTTGATCAGTTTTCACAATCTACAATTTTGGTAGATACTTTGGTTGTTCAATGTAAGTGAATCTACCGTAGTCTTCCAGTTCCTTTCTACTTTCTTTTGTATTCTTGTCATCAAACTCATCAACCCGAACATTAGTACTTTCAATCATTTTATTAGTAACTCTATTTAGACACTTGTATGCTTTTCTTTTACTGAAATATACAAGAAATATCCCTTCATCACCTTTTGAGTCAAACTTCCCATTTCTTTCATCTTTGAGAATAAAGCATTTACTTCCAAAAATTCTAAAATAACTTACAGTGGATTTGTGTCCAAACCATAACTCATAGGGTGTTTTGTTAGTGTCCTTCAATTGTACTTGGTTCAGAACATAAATAGCTATGTTGATAGCCTCTCTCTAGTATCTCTGAGCTACATTCTTTTCTATCATTAATGTCCTTGCACAGTCAACAATTGACCTATTCCTCCTTTTAGCAATTCCATTCTACTGAGGTGTCCTCGGTGCAGAGACCTATCTTTTAATACCATGCTCATTACAAAAGTTAGTAAATTCATCAGAAATAAATTCACCACCTCTATCAGATCTTGAGCATTTCAATTCTTTACCAATCTCTTTCTCTACTTTTTCTTTATACCACTTGAACATCTGAAATGCCTCTGATTTTTCCTTCAAGAACATGATAGTCATTAATCTAGTGTAATCATCAACAAAAAGAATAAAATATATGTCTCCATAATAACTCTGAGTTCCCATAGGACCACATAGGTCGGTATGAACCAAGTCAAGTATTTTCTTTGTTGAATAATTGATGCAGGAGCATCCTGGGTGTAAGAGCAATCTTGCATCACCCAAAAAAATATTTCTATTTTTATATTCAATAAGGGCTATTTTGTGCAGAGCTGCTATTTATGGAAAGTTGCTATTTTTGGTAATTTTCGTATGTGCTCAGAATGATCTGATTTCTTTCTTGGAGGTTCATTTTGGTCATATAAGTCTGCCAGTAAAGTTTCAATGCCCGATCAAGGGTATATTGGAAGATATTGAAGATTTTCAGTATTGGCAGCAGGGTACAAAAACTTTGAACTTAGTTTTGAAGGCTTTAGAGGCCCCAGATGAGGTCAAAAATTTGGGTGACGGGTGCTTGCGTAGGTCAAGCCTGTAGAGCGCTTCGTGGTGTTTCTGAAATGGGGTTATAATAGCCGATCGGGTCAACTGGTGATGACTTATGGTCTTCGAAAGTTGGGACACCTGAAATGGCGGAAAATAATTTTCTTCAAAATTTTTGTTTGGGTTTCAAAGGTTATCTTGAGCCGACTATGATGTAATAAAATTTAAAATAAAATAATTCTAAGTTTGGTCGGCCTTATTGGCTAAAATTCTGGAACCTTCCCAGGCGGTGGAAAATTGCCTATATAAGGAAAGCTGTATTATTGTCTTAGGCAGTTCAGAATAGTTCTGGATAGTAGATCTAGGTATTGACTCAAGGCTTTGTCCTACAGAATATTGTAAGGGAATGCCCATGTGGCTTTGCATGCTGTAATTCTGAAAGTTTGTAATTCCACATTTGTGGAGATAATAAGAAGCCAATTTTCTGTTCTTGCATATTATTGTTGTTGTTTCTCTATTTCTGTTAAGTTTTTGTGGTATTAAGGGGAGCACCCTTCATCAATAATCTTTTCTTTTGAAACTAGATTTTTTCATTTTACCTTTCTAACATTCATGACACATAACATGATCAGGCTTTGATAAGTTAGGCAGACCTCTAACCTTTTTCTTTTTACTGATCTTAATCATGTTATCAAAATTCACATGACATAACCTTTTATGTCACAACCAAGCATCCTCATTCTTCATCATTAAGCAAGAAGACTCATCATTTTTAAGATAAAATAGATTACCTTTCATTTGTGCTCCTGTTCCAACAAGTCTTCCTCCATCATCAAATATTTTTACTTTCTTTCTCTCAAAAGCAACTCAATGACATGAATTGTTTAGTTGTGCCACACTTAACAAATTATAGTTTAGTCCTTCTACCCAATAAGAATTTTCACATTTGGTTCTATCATTTATCACCAGGGATCCTTTACCTCTAACCATACAAGGTGTATCATTACCCAATTTTTACAGATCCTCCATTATATTGCTCAAGATGATCAAATTTTTCATCATCACTAGTCATGTGATGTGTACAGCCACTATCTATGATCCATGTATCATTTTTATTCACTTTATAAATTAGTGCTATTTCTATATGCTTTTCTTCTTCCTCAAAATCATCCTTCATAGAAACAAATACTACTTCTACATCATCATCTGAATCAATGTTAGTATCATCTTCTTGAGCAATGTAACATACCTTTTTACCTTTATCTGTGTTGTCTCGCTTGTCTCTATTGTAGTGTCAATAACTTCTATTGTTCCTTCTCATGTAGCTTCCTTCACCAGATCAGTCTTTATTTTTGTCATCTTCTTTCCTGTTTGGACATCTAGCAGCAATATGACCAACTTCTTTACAGTTAAAGCCTGCTAAAGGTAACTTACCCTTATATCTACCTCTACCTTTAGGTAATCTTCTAGCTATAAGAGCTTCAAGTTCATCAAGCTCATCATCAGTATTACTATCATTATCATCATGTTTACTACTAAACTTACCAATCTTTAGAGAATTCATGAAAGAAGACTCAATAGTCGGTACAACACTATTATCATAATTGTTAAGCTCAAATGTTGTCAATTTACCAATCAGATTGTCAAGAGTGAGAGTATTACCATGTGAAGATCTCATTTCATGGATTGTAGATATTCTGATTGCATAAACCGGTAATAAGGTTCTAATAATTTTTCTTACCACAGTGTCTTCATCAATAACACCATCAGATCCTCTTATTGCATTAATAACTTCCTTTATCCAATTTGTATATTGCACTATGTTTTCACCTTCTTTCATCTTCATATCATTGAATTTTCCTCTTAAACTTTCAGCTTTAGCTCTTTTAACATTTACATCACCACTATAAACTTGAGCAAGTTGATCCCATATATCCTTAGCAGTAGTACAGTCCTTGATGTCTTCAAATTCAGCATTTGTCAGAGCAGCAACAATCTCCATCATAGTGATATTATGATCATGTCTGTCTCTTAACTGATCAAGAGTCAAACATCTAGTGGGCGGTGCAATGTAGCCATTCTCCATTAGAGTGAGGGAAGAATTCCCAATTCTAGATACATGCTTCTTCATTTGGATTTTCCATATTGTGAAGTTATCCTTGTTTAGCTTTGGCACTTCCCTCTTATACATTTTTTTATCTTTGTGCTGAAGTCCTTAAAACTTGTTCCAAGCAACCAAGTAGCTTGTATCAAGCAACCAATGCTTTGATACCAATTGTTAGAATAACTGAGAGGGGGGGGAATTAGTTATCCATAGTCACAAATCAAAATGTATAACCAAAAATAATTTACTTAAACTTCTATAGCTCGGGTAACATAAAATACTATTATGTTTGTGCTTTTACCAATTACCAGTCAATAACATATAGTGATTACTGACCAAATCCAATATCTAATATGTAAAGTATGACAATCAAACAATCACCACAATGAACACATAACACAAAAGATTTAACGTGGAAACCCTGTGAGGGGAAAAACCACCTGGGACTGGCAACCCAAAAATTGTTCAATCTTCTGAAGTGAGTTCGGTGAAGACCCAACCCTGTTAAAGGTTACAAAACACACTATAAAGTGTGACCTTGTTAGAGGATTTAACACTAACCATTATCCTCCAACCAGCATTCACTATGGGGTTGACAGGATAAAAGATGTACACTCTATGAATGACATTACAAGACTTTCAAGTCCACTCTGTTAAGAGATTTATCTGATTACAATGGTTAAACTATAACAATGAGTGATCTTATTAGAAAACAAGTTCTATTACAAATGTTCAAATCAATATTATGTTCATTCAAATCCTCTGATCAATATATCTATTCTCTTTCAATAATATTTAGTAACTTACTGTCTCTCGGTTATAGATTTCTAATGCTTGGTAAACTCTATAGTTCGGTTCTCCTTAACCAGTCTGATCAAGCATGCATGAAGCTTGTTCATGTGATATCTCTGCAGTATCCTTTCTCCAGCATAATTTTCATAATGAAACCCTAGTCTCTTAAATAGATGAGTAAACCATTTTCTTTTCATCCATCAGATTTTGCCACTTAATCTCCTTCATACATTTTACTGCTTAAACCTTCCTCAGCTAATGTGTCAGTAATACATTTTTTTCCTCCCCTTAGATCTTCTTTGAATTTTGTTAGCCGTTGATCTTCGTAACAAACATTATCTCCAACTCCATGATCATACACTTTACATCTCATCAACCTTCTATTGGCTAAACTAATCATTTAGTTCCTTTCTTCTTGTTCAATTAACAAAGAAATGTGTTTGTGAATACAAGCTCGGTTTATACTGTGCTCAGTATACACTACACTACTCGGTGTATACTATGATGCTTCATTAACCAACCACACTACCTTGTGTCATTTAGCTCTTTTCCTCATCATAGATGAATGCAACATAATCAAGTCAATAAGATAAGGTCATAGACTCATCAATAAGTTACCCAATGTATTCCTTATCCTCAACTGTCATGTACATCTTTCTTGTGTAGATATATCCATTCTTCATCTCTTTTTCTCCTTTCCATAGATGTTTAAGTATTGCAACTTACAAGATAAGTGATGTCAAAACTAGTTGATATCAATGACAACATATTACTGATTTAATCATCTTACATATCTAACCAGTAACTCAATGATCTCTAATCACTGATCTTCAATTAGGTTCTAAATCAGTTGTAGTTCATCAATCTATTCAAAGTTCCTCTATAGCTATAATTTTTAATCTCCCACCAAATTTGGTAAATAAAAATTTAATTTAAATAATTTATAAATAAATAAAAGAAACACAATATTTCAAAATCTACTTCAATTATCAAACATTACATCATAAAACTAAGATACTAAATGGCCAACCATTCTATGTAAAATAATTTAACTACTAGCACTTGCACCTAATAGGGGTGAAAGTGTTAGCCGATAGGAAATTACATCTAAGTTAATATAAGTGGTGGTTAGGAAAGAGATGGGTTTCAAGGTGACAAGATTGCATGTGTAAGAAAGAATAATGACAATCATCATGAAAAATATTAAGCAATGAAAAAATACTTATCTAGTTTAGGCAAGTATTAGTATTTGATAATGTTTTTCATTTAATTCTAGTCAGTATGGTCAGATGGATGGTGCAAAGTATAATATTTCATTAAAATTATAGTCTAGTGAGGCACATGCTACACAATTCATACTAGTCCCATTGAGAGCATGTGAAGTGTAGTGTGAATCCTTACAATCATTTTGAGATAAACATAGAATAAAATGGAATTATAGTGTTAGAAAATTAAAATCATTAATGTTTAAGAAAAGGAATGTCAAGTACTAAATTATGAAAAATTAGTAAAGGTCAAAAAGGAATTTCTTTTTTCTAAATTCAAAATATTGATTTAAATTGGAAAAGAGAAAAAAGGCATTAAAAAAAAGTGAACAAAAATAGAATAGAAAAAGTGATACTAAGGGAAGATGAAGTGCACAATTAGAAGGAATTATCAATTTATGGGGTTCCCCTAGATTATTTCGTGCTAATTTTCCCAATCTTCTAGGTAAAATGTTTTTGGGAAGTTGTTAGTTATAATGGGTGTTAATGTTTTTTGCAGAAGCATGGTAGAGTTAATATAAGAAAGTTTATGTCAATGGCTAGAGGCCCCTCATCTTAAATGGAGAATCAGTTGAAAGATGGACACAATGTTATACTTGGATTAGGCCATACTATGTGGGATCAAAATTAGAAATATTTGAGGCCTAATCTCCCTAAGACCAAGAAGGATGAAAGTGCAGATGTGGTGGTAGTGGGAGCTAGTATAAAAGGACCATGGTTTTGATATATCCAAAATTATAGCTCAGAGTCACAAGAGAGCCATTGGTTTAATACAAACCACCATTAAGGAAGAATAAATTGTTTGTCATTTTTATGAACTAGATTGATATCCCTTCCTACATTATAATTCTATAGAGGCAATGGATATTCTTCTAAAGGTTCATACCTTCTTTTTTATCTCTAATTGTGCAAACACAGATCATAGATGATAAATACAATCTTTATTTGTTTGTATAAATTTGAAGACTATAAAAGAGTAGGTTTGAATGTTCAATTGATGGATTTGGGGGCTGATGTTGCATGTGGAATAGCTGGTAAGACAAATTAGTTTCCAAATTTGGGATCTAATTTTATCATTTCTTGTAATTTTCAAGATAAATTTCACTTCCCAAACAATTTTTTTGTGTTTATAAAAAGAATTCTTACTTTATTAATTGCTATGATTTTTTCTTTATTAGTTGGTTCCCTGTTAGCTAGAAATATTTAAAAAATTTCACATATTTTACTTTATTTTTTCTTATACACGTGGATGCAATACATATCCTTAGCTATGTCAATGGAGTAGATGATGCAATTATCAGAATAGGAAGAAGAATATATTAAAAGAGCAATGTGTTTGAGGTAGAGAAAAATCATGTTAAAATAGATGGAGTCATAGTTAGTGCTAGTGTAGTTGTGATGACCACAAATTCTCATCTAAATCACAACTTGGTAGTTCATGCTTTCCCAACACCAAAAATGACCTATGTTACTGGATTGAAAGTTTCCAAGGGACTAGTTAATTAAGTTGGAATAAAAACATATTACTCTGGCACTTACCTATTTTTACTAATAATTTAAAGTAATCTGAATTTAATTTATATTGATTCATCATTCTCTAATATTTGAGTTGATTCTTCATGAATCATGATGCCTTGGAAAACACCATAATCCCATCTATGTAGAGATGTAATTTCTATAGGATATTATAATCTGAGAAATAAGGAGTACAAATAAAAATAGGATACCATTAGTGGAAGAAATCAACAAAACTACACAAGCCTACATGTGGAATTATGAAATGTGAAGACAATTTTTATGTAGTCAAATGATTGTCATTGGTACCCTTTTGGTATCCAACTCACCGTGGTGCACTCCAATTGGTTAATAATTTTAACCCTCATTCATCGTTGCATTCATTATCCTACATCATCTTTAAAAAAGATCATAGAGTGTCTCTCTAATCAGATTTGTAAACTACTAAATTTATCCAAAACTATTGCGAATTCATTTTTGTAAACTACAAAAATGTAAGTTTTGTAAAGAAATCATTAATACTAGTGAACAACTAATTTAGGAAAATGATTAATATGTGAAAAGGTATTCTTTGATTTATTCTATACATTTGTTAACTTCAAAATTTATTTATGAAAAATATTTTTATCACTAGAGAACATAAATTGAATATAACAATCAATTTTAAATTTTAATTTTAAATAACTAACAATCTAATTATGTTTTCTTTATAAAAATATATTAAAACAAACAAAAAAATATTTAAAACTTTTTCTTTTAATAAATCCTACCAAACTATATTAACTTAATAAAATGATAATTATAGCTAAATAAAAACATAAAGAGAGGAAAAATCACTCTCTGCCAGTCAAATGGGCATAAGCTCAGAGTCTAGAGAAACAAGAGCGACAAATCTAAAACAAAAATACTATAAAACTAGAGTGTAGAGAAACAAGAGTGAAATCTCTAAAATAGAAACATTATAAAACCATTTGGATCATGCCTAGAAACAAGACACCCTCAAGCAACCAAATTCATAGTTGATGGAGGTGGGTAATCTAAATCATCTTTTTTTCTCCATCCTAGCTCAGTGTTAGGTTCTAGGTCTAGTAGAGCCCTCCCATATGCATTATCATCCTCATTTTTGTCTTCATGCCATGGATAAATGGCTAAGGCCAATCTGAGATAGCCTTTAAAAGAAGAATGTCAACCAATAGTATTTGAGGCATTAGCCAAAAACCTCTAATGGAGGCTTCCAAATGGCACTTTTCGGTGATGAATGACACTAGTGTAGAGACACAATAGAGATATGAAATGAAAGGTGGCACTGGGGTAAGTTTTGACAAGGTAGATCCGAATGTGAGGAGTTGGTATACCACCTACAAGAACTCCATTCCTGACGGCAACTAGGAGAAGTAGAATGTGTTAGTCCTAAAGAAGAAAAGGACAAGTGAGAGGGGGGAATTAATTGTACTCACAAAAATTAATTTTAACACAATTAAACTACTTATAGGTAATAATGTAAGATCCAAAAATTACAAATCACAACACCATATTTATTCTCGAGGAAACTCAATAAAGGGAAAAACTTGGTGGGAGTCAAACCCACAAGATGAATGTAATTTTCTAAAATTATTGCTCAGTTAAGAGAAAATAAGAACAAAACAAGGCACTTTCACCCACAAGCCTAGTACTTAGAGCACACTCCTTACAATACAACAATTTGGCCCTTAGTCAAGTTCACTAATCAATCACTGGTAATACTTACAAGGGGTGGAAATATCTTCTATGCTAATATAGTTCCAATTAAGTATAATTTATACCTCAACTGCATAATGCATACAATTAATTTCTTCACGCTCACACTCTGTCTCTTCGCAATCACAAATGATTTCCCATTTATACATATTACAATGAATAATTAAAATCAAGGTTGGCTAGAACCAATACAAATAAATGATATGAATAATAAAATCAAATATAAATGTGATCCAAATCAAGTTATCCAAGACTTAGATAAGACCCAAAGAATCATCCTTGAATATTAAAAAACTTCATTTAATCCATGCCAATAATTGTATCATGTTACTTCACCAAGTTGGCTAAGACCTAAATGAAGAAACACCAACACACTAAATCACAAAATATGATTACCACGATCAATAAAAACCATAAACATGGTCATAACACAATTGAAGAACACTATAAAGTAGCATGAATAATTTCTCAAACTTTCACATCATCTAAAACTTAAAATATAAACTCACTTATGTATCATTCATTATGAACATTAAGTAGTGAACTCTATCACATCAAAAAGATACATTACTAAAATGTACATCATGAACAACACTAGTTGAGGAAACAAAAATAATTCCCAAATACCCCTCTAGCATTGCTCCAACTGAATTAACCAAAATGATCAACAACGAAGCAAAAACTCAAGCAATGATACATCGTGAACAATAGGAACATTGAAATATTGCCAACTAGTAGATTAATCATATCTCACTAAAACTACTATGTGAACTTTTTTAAGTTGACCAAAATCAACTATAGATATATTTGAACCATTACTTATGATCTCTACTCAAGATATTCAACATATTATCTGAAAAAATGAAATCATCTCTACTGAACAAAACACACTATCTACAATATAAATAGTATGTGGACATCAATGAAAAAATATTAATGTCAACACACATAATCAAAAATCTCTGAAATGGTCAACAATCTTCCAACAATCTTTCCCTTTGGCATTGATGGTAACATATGAAGTTCAAAAATTGATCAATGCACAAAGACACTAAGAGATAATATATCCATCTAATCACTCTAAATATCTAGCTTCAAAAATCTCAATACAACTTCTTTTTCACGTAATCTTCTCCCCCTTTGACATCAATGGAAAGGGACCAAAGACATCAAAAGAACTGAACTAACCTCAATAGGATGTTGAAACTTTTCAATATCGATCTTTAAGATCCTCAACATTTCTCCTCCTAAGGAGTAGTCTCTAATTCATCAATCTAGAGAATGATATTCTGATAATGCTATGGACTGATTCCATCCTTAACACCATTATCTCTGATCAGGAAGGTCTATCACCCCAAGCTTTTCCCTGAGATACTCAAATGTATCATTTGTTAAAGGCTTTATAAAGATATCAACAATCTATTCCTTACTAGATAACAAATATTTTGTGAGCATATATTAAACCTCTACACAATAATATGTAAGCCCTTCTCTTTGTACAATAAACTTCTACTTCCATACCACTGTTATATATACACCCAAAAAAATTGCACTATATCACCTTCAGATCTATATTTTTCACATACATACACACTCATCATTACATCTATACATACTCTAATTTCACTTCCTTTTCAATATCTCTTTCTCTCAAGAATTGATACTTATTAGAAATATGCTTTGTATTTTAATGTTGCAGAGGGTTCTTTGAAATATTTATAGCACTTAAGTTATCATAGTAAATAACAATAGGCTCATCAATGTATATCCTCAAGTCTTTCAATATTTGTGTTATCGAAATGACTTGAGTTCAATCAATAGCAACAACAACATACTCAAATTTAGTAGTAGATTGAGAAATATAATCACACTTCTTACAAGTCCAAGAGATTGGTCTCTTACCCAAGAAGATTGCACCACCACATGTGCTCTTCCTATCATCCATATTTCCTTCCCAATTTATATCTATATATGCTAAAAGTGTAAAATCATTATTCTTACTAAACCACATGCCATAGTTAATTATTCCCTTCAAGTATCTAAAAATTATTTTAATTTCAACAACATGTGACTCCTTCCGTTCTGCCTAAAATCTTGCCACAATACAAATAACATTCCTTATATCAGGTCTAGTATGAGTCAAGTAAAACAATCCACTGATCACAAATCTATATCTTTTTTGATTTGCACAAGGATAGTGATCATCTTTAGGTAGTTTATAACCAGTAGCCATAGGGGTTGCAATAGGTTTTAAATCTTTCATACCAAATTTATTCAATAATTATTTGACATACTTGGACTATGGAATGAAAATTCCCTTATTTAATTTCAATTAACTTGCAATGCAAGAATGAATGAATTTCATCTATCATAGACATCTCAAATTATTTTTGCATTTCATTAGAAAATCTTTTACTCAATTCATCATCACCACCAAATATGATATCATTAATAGACTTAAACAATCAAGATATTATCATCAACTATTTTAAAGTGCAAATTACTATCAGTTGTACCTTTACCAAGTCCAATCTTTGTCAAGTACTAGTCCAATTTGTCATACCAAGTTCTATGGGATTTCTTGAACCCATATAGAGCTTTCTAAAATTTACAAACCATATCTCTTTCATTTGCTAGTAGAAACCCATTAGGTTGCTCAATGTAAACATCTTCTTCCAACTCACCATTCATAAATATAGACTTTTACACCCATCTAATAAAATTTGAAATTCTTGTAAGCTGCATATGCAAGAAGTAATTTAACCAATTCAACTCTATCTACATGGGGAAAGGTCTCTTCAAAATCAATACCTTCCATTTATGAATAACCTTGGCATACTAGTCTCTAAGATTTGTTCTGAACCACCTTCCCACCTTCATTCAACTTGTTTCTGAATACCCATTTAGTATCAATCACATTCTTTTCCATAGGTCTAGGAACAAGAGTCTAGGTCTTTTTCTTTTCAATTTGATTAAGCTCTTCTCTCATTTCTTTTACCCAACTCTCATCATTACAAGATTCCTTTATTTCTTTAGGCTCAAATATAGATATAAAACATGTTTCATCTCTAGAAATTCTTCCTCTAGTTTGAACACCTCTATTCTTATAATCAATAATAGTATTTTCAAAATTATTTATCCTTACTTACAGTTGAGTCTTTGTAATAGGCTTTATAGCACAGCCTTTGATTTCAATATCCCCTTCATTAGCCATGGGTTTAACTTTCTCTTCTGATCCATTCTTGTCATGATCCTAATTGTGAACTTCCATAATATGATTGTGTTCTTTAGCTATTTCATACCTACAAGTTCTTTATGACCTCTGGACATTGTTATCCACTTTGATATTTACACTTTCAACAATCTTCTTGAGTCTATACTTATAATATTTATATGAATTTCTCTTTGTAGAGTATCCATGAAAAATTCCTTCGTCACTCCTAGCATCAAAATTTCCAATATCCTCATCTCTCTTAATATAACATTTGTTTCAAAAAATTCTAAAATATTTCACTGTAGGGCATGACCATACCAGATTTCATAAGAACTCTTACCGGCTCCTTTCTTTATCTACAGTCGGTTTAGGGTATATACTGCAGTTCTCATAACTTCTCTCCAATAGATCTATGGAAAATTTCCTTCAATCATCATAGTCCTAGCTTTGTCTAGGAGAGTTCTATTCCTTCTCTCTACAACACCATTCCACTGTAGGGTCCATGTAGAAGAAGTCTAGGTCTCTTTATCTCATGTTCTTCACAAAAAGCATAAAATTCACTAGATGTGAATTCTCCTCCTTTGTCTGACCTTAGGCACTTCAATCTTTGTCCAGATTCTCTCTTAGCCATACTCTTGAATATCTAAAATTGTTAAAAGGATTCTGATTTCTCTTTCAAAGATTTGACCCATGTCATTCTTGAATAATCATCAATAAATAACATGAAGTATCTATCCCCATAATTTCTTCTTTTTTTAATAGGACCACACAAATTAGTATGCACCAAATCTAGAAATGTATTTGAAGTGTATGTATTACTCTTAAAAAATTATCTAGTTAGCTTTCTCAATTGACATTCTTTTCACATGCTGAACTAGGCTTCATCATCTTAAGAAAATCTCTTACAAAAATCATAGTGCTAACATTCACCACATTATCAAAGTTTACATAACAAAATCTTTTATGCCATAACTAGCTATCATCAACCTTAGCAATCAAACATTTGTTCTCAATATATTTCAAATGAAATAGATTACCAACAGTCTATGTACCTGATACAAAAATATTTCCTATGCTTCCAATGATTTTGTAAACTACTTCCACGAACTCTAATTTGTAACCCTTATCTAGTAGTTTTCCAACACTTAACAAGTTATATCTTAATCCTTCAACATAGATGACATCACCAATACTTTTTAACCATCAATAGTAATGGATCCTCTCCCTTTAATCAAGAAAGGTATGTTTATCTTGAACCTAAAAACACCACCATCATAGTCTTCAAACTTCATAAACTTATTTTTATCACTAGTCATGTATGATGTCAGCATCCACTATCAATGACTCATTCATCTCTTTTATCAACATGTGAAACCAATGCTTTCTCTTCATTAGGATTATCCACTTTAATAGAAATAAACACAATTTCTTCCTTGCTAGCAACAGACTTATCATCAATCGCACCTTCAGAAGAATGAAAAAATTTATGAAGCTTAGGATGATATTTCTTAGATCTAACCCTAGTATCCTTAGGACCTTTATTCAGACATCTAGATGCAATATGATGAATATTGTTACAAGAAAAACATTTCAAAGGAAATTTTCCTTCATAGCTACCAAATCCCTTAGGAAGCATTTTTGCAATCAAGGCTTCAAGTTCATCGATCTTCCTTTCTTCTTCCATGATTTCTTCCCATTTCTTAGCATAATAGTTGAATTTTTTAATAAAGTAGAAGAACTCTCTCCCTAGTCGTGCTTTTTCACACTATCTCTGAATGAATTTTCAACCTTCAGAAGTTCCTTAGAAAGAGTGGTAATATCATAAGAACATAACCTACCAGTCAAGGCTTCCCTTGTAATGTATATTTAGTCATAACTTCTTCAATATCTGCAATTTTCTCATTGTAACATGCAAGAAATGATCTAAGAATTTTTTATATGGCTTCACTATCGTCTAAAGTACCACCAACACATCTGATTGAACTAACTAGAATTCACCCTCTATATATAGGATGATATAGTTTCTCTTTCACTCATCTTCATATCCTCATACTTTTCTTTCAGTCCCTACAACATAGCTTAGTTTATACATTTATCACCTTCACAAATAGTTTCTAATTTAGTCCATGCCTCATGCCTTTTCCTCAATCCATAAATGTGATAATATTTGGTATCTGACAAGGAATTTATCAAGGCTTCTCTAGCTAACATGTTTTCCTTGAATTTATTCTTTCCATCAGGAGTAGCCTAAGTAATAGTATTTAGAATAGTGTACAGCTTCTCTATGATCTCCCAGTATTCATCTCCCATGCACATCATATAAGTAGTCATCTGATCCTTTAATATCAGGTAGTTATTTCCATCACACTTGGGGATTTATTTCCTTATGTTTTCTATGTTGGATATCCTTCAATCAATTAATCTTCTTCAAAGGACTCATCTACAAGCCCAAAGAAGACAAGCACTGCTTCAAGAGGTGGGGGTGAAAGAGCTGTACTCACAACAATTAATTTTAACACAATTAAACCACTAACAGTTAATAATGTAGATCCAAAAAACAATTCACAACCATAGATTTCTTCTCAAGGAAACCCGATTAAGGGAAAACCCCGGTAGGAGTCAAACCATAAGATGAATCTACTATGCTAAAAGAACTTCCTAGTTAAGAGAAAATAAGAATAAAAGAATGCACTTGTATTATTCATAGGTCCAATACCTAGAGAATGTTTCTCACAATACAATGATCTATCCCTCAATTGGGTTCACTGATCAATCAATGATAATAGTTATAAGTGGTGGAAAAACTGTCCAATACAAACAAACTAACGTAAAACACCTTCTATGTCAATACAGTTCTAATGAAGTACAATTTATGCCTCCACTGCAAAATGTTTACAATTACTTTCTTCACACTTACACTCTTTCTCTTCGCAATCACACATGATTCCATATTTATACATAATACAATGAATAATTAACAATAAGGTTGATTATGACCAATACAAATAAATGATATGAATAATAAGATTGAAAAGAAATATGATCCAAATAAAGTCAGCCAGGACTTAGATAGAACCCAAAGAATCATCCTTGAATATGCAGCAACCATGCTAAGAATCACAAAATGTTACTTTACCAAGTCAACTAAGACCTAAATGAAGAAATACCAACACTCTAAATCACCAAATAAAATTACCACGATCAATGTGATACATCAACATGGTCATAACATGAGAACACCAAAAAGTATCATGAATAATTTTGTAAACCATCACATCATCTCAAACTCAAAATATAAACTCATTTCTCTACTATTTATCATCAACACTGAACACTGAACTCTATCACGTCAAAAATATAGCTTGTCAAACTCTGAATCATGAACAACACTAGTTGAGAAAACAAATATAAGTCCAAAAGATGCCTCTAGCACCACTCCAACTGAATCAACCAAATTGATGAACACCGATGAAAAAACTCAACCTCTAATACATCCTGAACAATAGGAACACTAAATTACTAGGACTTGATAAATCAATCATATCTCACTCAAACTGTCACATGAACCTCTATAAGTTGACCAGAATCAACTACATATATATTTGAACTATTACTTATAATCACTACTCAAGATCTTCAACATAGCATTTGAACAACTAAAATCATCTCTACTGAACAAAACAACACATTATTTACAACAACAACAGTATGTTGACATCAATGAAAAACATTAATACCAGCATGCATAATCAACAATCTTCCAATAGAATGACTACTAGAAATGGAACCGTTTTGAGGAACTCTGACAACCATACACAAAGTATTTCCCCAATGTCGAAATAAATATTACAAGTGGGCCACCTCCAACACCACTTTTTTTTCCTAAACCTAAATCTGTAACATCACATTACTGCATATTTAAGCTTTAGCATAAATAGATACATTACAGTCAATTAAAGCATATAAAAAAGTTGATGCATTTCTATCTTTCCATATAGAAAAGAGAATTTCTAATCTAAAAGTGTGCCAAAGCTATCAAAAAGAAAAAAGAAGGCTAGGGTTATCTCCCAAAAGAACCGTGTGCCATGAAAATATATGTGGCTAAAATGGAGAGAAAATCATGGATCCAAACCCAAAAATTTTGAGCCCTACGACAAAACCAAAACAAGTGTAGGAAGGAATCAAACTTGTTACAAAAGGGACAATGAGGGTTTGGATATAGAAATGATGGAGAGGAAAGCCTAAAGGAAAGCCTTGGAAAAGAATACACCAAGCAAAATGCGTTATTTTGGGTTTTGTGATGGCAGAGTAGACTATAATGAAATTTAACCTCTAGGAGTAATGAGAGGAATGCAATTGCCATCTTTGGTTCAAAATATCCACCATAAGCAAGTGGCAAGATAATCAAAGATATCCCTGTCGAGGTTTGTACCTCTGGAAATTAGTTTTTGGGTACCATCTCTAGTCCTTCCACCATGGAGGAAGACTAGTGATGCCAATTTTAAATAATACTTCACCTAGCAAAAGAAAAACTTTAAGAAAGCATAAGAATATAATAATATAAAATATAAAATATTAGTTATATGTTTCTTAATCTTTTAATTTTGTGAATTTTAAAATTCTAATCTAATCCATTCAAAACATTAAGACTGATGATTTATAAAAGATATTTAACTTAAATTAAATGTATTATTCATGGAAATTATTACTAGTTATATTCATGGGCTTAAGAAAGAAGCTAATTTGTTTTGGTTTATTCTATCTTCTAATATTCTTTGGTATATTTGGAAAATCAGAAATGAAGACAGATTTCATAGTAACTCTAGAATTCTTACTCAGTCTTTTCATAGACTCGCCTATTCTAAAATTGCTACGTAGGTTTCCGTTACTTTGAATATTGAAAGGGACAACCTTCTTCAATTCCTAAAAGATGGACATGTCGCCATGTTCATTTGTGAGATGAAAGATGGTGATGGATGGAGAAGGAACATGAACAACCTTGTTGCTTTTGAAGAAGCCTTCACCAAGCTGACTAACGAGATCAAAGAGAAAAAAGACCCCACCTTGCTAAGTTTTCTATGCTCGCTCAGATCCAAAAGAAGAAAAAAAACATTATCTAGATGGAAGGCCCCCTTGGATGGATTGCTTGGGCTGAACCCCATGATGGAGTGCTTCATTGATTATCTTTTACCCTAACTTTTTTGGACTCTTTTTCTCTGCCCCTTTGCATATGGTGCTCTCCTGGATGTTTAGTCTTTGGGAGTTCAAGCTCTGTACATGTTGCACTAGTATTCTTTTTTGTGTTTAAGTCCTCTAGGTCCTTATGAAATTTTTTTGTTGAGGCTTGGCCTCCGTGGATTGTGATTCTTTTCTATTCTTGGTTTATTCTCTATATTTAATATAAAATTAAATTAAATTAAATTAAATGTATTATTATTACAATAAAAGATATATAATATTGATTCATGTTCTATTTAATACTATTACCTTTAAAAAATCTAAGATTTTACTAATCTATATTTTTTATAATTTTTAATTTTAAAGAGCTT
Source organism: Chamaecyparis obtusa (assembly GCA_027943335.1). Taxonomy (NCBI): domain Eukaryota; kingdom Viridiplantae; phylum Streptophyta; class Pinopsida; order Cupressales; family Cupressaceae; genus Chamaecyparis; species Chamaecyparis obtusa. The sequence goes on along the minus strand of BSBK01013749.1, from coordinate 21,664 downwards.
TTATAAATCATTTTGTTTTATATTTTTTCTTATAAAATTATTTTAATATCTCACAATTAATTATATATTGAATATTTAATATTATATTTTCAATTAAATTTTATTTTTATATGTTTTATATTATAGTTTTAATCTTACTGTAGTTTATTTACATAAATTTTTACATTGAAGATCAAAATTTGTAATTGATATTTTATATTTTACTAATTTCAAATGTTATATCCTATTTCCTTACACTTATTGAGTGAGAAGTAAATTTGTGTGAATTCTGAATTATCCAATGGCATTAATTAATTGTTTAATGCAAATCATCACAATTAGTTACTATGGATGAGGGCTATTTACATTGTCAAAAAAATCATCTGAGGGTAACAGGGTAATCTCTAAGAAACCCCCCCCCCCCCTTTAAGAAAGGTGTTAAAAAGTGGCGAAAGTTAGAAGGAAAAAAAAAAAATTGGCAAAATTATTTTCTTTTCAAAGAAAAAAAAATAATCTCAATTGGTGAATCATTGATCCTCCCTGAAACTAGGTGGAACTATCTTGGCAAATATAAAACAGTATTTATAACTACAAAAATATAAATTAGTGAATATAAAATAGTATTTATATTATAAAAAACAATACATTGGCGAATAGAAAATAGTATTTATATTATAATAAATATAAATTGGTGAATATAAAAGAGTATTTATATTATAAAAAATATAAATTGGCGAATATTTGTGGTGACTGGTAATAGTGTGCATAGATTTGGTAGGCTAAAAGGAGGGTCGATGCTGACAGTTACAAAGATACGTAATGGTCAGGTTGATGGCATGCATGACTTCAGTGGTTATGCTGGCAGGTTGTAGTTGAAGGCCACAAATATACGCAAAGGACAGGTTGACAGTGTACGTGACTTCAAAAGTTATGATCATAGGTAAGATATGGGGGTTCCGAGACCATGTTGGCAGTCTGCATAACTTAGCCGTGAAGCTGCAGTGACATTAATCACTGAAGTACAATTAATTAGACTTCACGACAACAAGATTTTGATTAGATGTAAAAAAAGGTTAATTTATACAAAATCTCAGCTATGAATCGTAAACATTCATTATCTTTCTTTTCAGAGCCAAGTCACATTACATGAAAGTTTGATGTGGCTACCAAGTTGTCAGTTCAAAATTTAAAATTGCAGCTAGGATATGGTGGTTCCGAGGCAACGCCGACAATTTGCGTAACTTGAGTGTTACATAAATCTAGGCCAAGATTTTGATTAGACATTAAAAAGGATAATTTTATGAGATATGAGTTGTAATTCATCAACATTTATTATTCTTCTTTTTGACTTCAGAGCTAAGTTATGCAGGACATTACAATGTATGCATTTTTTCTTTACCAATATTCATTAATTTCATCTTGATTAGGTGCAAGGCTGCAAGCCACCTGACGTGAAACATTACTTCAAAATTTATTGCGCCTGGCAAGTTGGTGATTATTTTCTTTATATACTCCTCGGTAGTGGAATTGCAGAGCATAGGAGCTTTCTAAATTTCTAAATTTGGATGACAAGTTGGTGATTATTTGTATTTTCTGGGCGCTTTCACAGAATGGGTCTTCCAATAGTTGAGGGATCATCTAATGAGAACCCAGAACCTATTATCAAACCAACTTTGGATATGGAGGAGGAGATTCAACAGGATGTCCTCAGTCATCTAATGTTTGTAGCAAGGGATCATCATCATGCTACCAGTTACGCCAGTTACCTAAGTGACATGTTTGAACTTGAAGTAGAACATGACAAGGTGGAGATGCGCACCATTTTTGACGATCATGGCTTTGACCAAGAGGTGTTCTAGGAGGAGATGAATCAGATGATCCCATTATTTGCTAGTCTACACATTGACTAATCTGACTAATCTTATTTTCTTTGTGCAATGTGGATCTTACCGTTACGAAAAATTTTGTTACTTGTAAGTTGTAATTTGTAAATACGAAATAATCGAATGTAGTTTTCTTTTTGGTTTTGAAAGCGATTGGTCCACAGCCATTCAGTGAAATTGTGAATCAGTGAATCAGTTTAAGTTACCAGTATTATGTATATAATATATTGTATACTAGTTTTTGAATTAAATAGTAGTACTATAGTTTGTAAATTTGTAATAGTGTATAGTAGTATACAAATGAAACAATGAGAAGTCAGACGACTCTTTTTCAAATAGTGTTACTATTTTTAGTTTTACGTAATATGCGTTGTCATTATTTACTAATACTTTAAATTTCAATAGTTAATACACTAAATTCTAATACAGTAACAACTAACATGTTACGTGAATCATGAAATTAAACAATAGTTTTATTATTTATAAATGTTTCCTATTTCATAGCTTCTATTACGTGAATCCAAAGTTACGCCTGCCTATTTCGTAGCTTCTCAACATTTAAAACTTTAATTTATTATGATGGTTCCGAAGTTATGCCTGCCTATTTTGTAGCTTCTCAATGTTTAAAACTTTAATTTATTATGATGGTTCCAAAGTTACGCCTGGTTGTTTCGTAACTTCTCAGCAGTTAATTTATTATGATGGTTAGGGGTTCCGAAGTTATGCCAGGCTATTTCATAACTTCTCAACGTTTAATTTAATATGATGGTGATGTGTTCCAAAGTTACGCCTGCCTATTTCGTAGCTTCTCAATGTTTAAAACTTTAATTTATTATGATGGTTCTGAAGTTACGCCTGCCTGTTTCATAGCTTCTCAACGTTTAAAAATTTAATTTATTATGATGGTGATCGGTTCTGAAGTTACACCTAGCTATTTCATAACTTCTTAATGGTTAATTTATTATGATGGTTAGGTGTTCTGAAGTTATGCCTGGCTGTTTTGTAACTTCTCAACGGTTAATTTATTATGATGGTTATGGGTTTCGAAGTCCCGACTAACTTCATGTGTAACTTCGTAAGGGGTTGAAAAGTGAGAGACGGTCTGACGTAGAGTAAGTTGCATGCCACATGGAAAGTGGGAAGTACAAGTGTCATCATTCATGTGGCATGCCAAGCTATGTCGTAACATCTCAAGGTTTCATTTTTCTAGTTAGTTTAACAGTCCTGAAGTTTCGAAAAGGTGTTCCGTGACTTTGCAAGTCTCAAAGTTTTTGGATTTCAAATTCAAATAGCCAAGGGCCAAGGCCCTTGAATCCTGAATCCCTGATTTGTAGGTAGCAATTTAGCACAGTTGAGATAGGGTATTAGTGACCTAGGGTTAGAAACTTAGATTTACCATTAGCGTCACTTCAACAACGTGATAATTATTTGCTCTTGGATCATTGCCAAATCTATGCTATTACTAGAAGAGTGAAAGTGACAGTTGACAGTGACACTTTTTTGAAAAAGGTACTTACTAATTTCATGTGTGTGTGACTGTGCTTGATGAGACATTGAGATTTTATTTTTTAATATAGTAGGTGGCCTAGTGGCTGGTAGCCTAGTTGTACTTATGAGTTGCTTGTTAGTTATTAAATATAGTTCACACTTTAGAGAATCCATAATTTCCAAAGTCAAAGACCAACCAAAGAGTTTAGTACTTAAAAGAATGGCAGAGCAAGGATCTCCTCATGTTGTTGTAGTACTAGAAAAGAGTGCCATTTTGCATTCAAGAAGAAAGAGGCCAAACATATATGTTGTTCAAGAATAGATGAAACTATTGCCTGGATCCTCAAATTTGCAATCAGCCAATGCTTATGAATGGAGGGACCCTTATGCATTCTAGAGGGATGCTGAATGCCCAAACACAACTAGGTATGAGCTCTTCATATTTTTCTATAACATTAGAATTAGAGGCCCTCCTGTTTCAAACCCATGGGATAGGAACTTGGGAAAGTTGATAGTAACTAAGGTATTTTTGGATGTAGACCTCATGAAAGCACTAATTCAAGCATACAATCCAGTGACACAAGCTTTCCACAAGCATGACAAGTCTATACTCTGCATGTTAGATAGAGCATCTTTTACTCAACCTTTCGACCTTTAGGGACCTATGAGCGTGGATATTGACCTAGCAGGAGAGGAGGCCCTATTTAATAGATAGAGAAATTACTACCATGGAAGGGTTATGAGGAGGCATATTCCTAGAGAAAACAAAGAGGTAGGGTTGTTACCAAAGAAGGTTGTAGATTCATTTCATATTGAGCTTTTCTTTCCCTATTTCCAGAATACCATCTATGGTCTACACAAATTTATTTAACTAGATGGAGGTTCGATAGTGACTCCTGACATTTTTGTCATGGCTACAGATGTTCAGGATCAGTACATCAACAAGGAGTTTGATTATGTGGGGCACATAATCAATGTAATGCACTCTGAGTTGATGAATGCGAAGACTGATTTGAAAAGCTTCAAGTTCAATCACTACTCCATGCTGATGCACCTGATCCTCTATTTCAATATTGGCTACATCAACCTAGGGTTCATCGATGAGACCGAGAATGAGGGAGGAACTATTCTGGTTCAGTTATGGACCAAGTTATGGCATAGAACTTACCATTTCTCTAATTCCATTGCTTTTTATAGTGATTTTGCAGATCCAGTAATGAACATGTTAGGTATTGTGAGGGATAGATTTCCTTTACTTGTTAGAAAATTTCTTAGACCCATAGCATATAATATTGACAATGACATCAAGCACAATTGAGGTGATATGTTTTTTTTTTTTATAATTTTACTGTTATAAGAGTGTATGCTTGCCCTCAACCTCCACACATACTACCAAAATTTGTCCCAAAAATATTGGCAATAGTAGAATTCTTGTGGTAGCTTATCATGATGGATAGAGAGCACTTAAGCCCTAAAAGACATAAGGGAACCTTTCTGGCAAGGAGGTTCCAAATAGGGGATTTCTCTATAGGTGAAGATGTTGTGGACCAAATCCATGAATTCCTTAGACAATTCATATTGCCCTCTAGTAAAGCAAGGATGTATGACCCTAAAGACTTCATTAGAGGAGCATTGAGAGAAATGAGGAATCTCAATTTGGCTCTAAATTAGCCTATGGTAGAGGAGGATGTTATTAGAAATGTTTATATGAAAGTTACCTATGAAGAGAGAACCTTTTAATGGAAAAATATTTTAAGGGTAGAGGAACAATTGAAAAAGGCAGACCCTACCTTCCCCTATTTCTATCCTGATCTCAAATACATTAAGAAAATTGAAATGTGTATAGAGAATTACAAAGATATTATGTCTAAATTGCCAGACATCCCTGAGGAGAAGGAGGATAGAATAAACCCTGAAGAAGTTGAACCTGATGTGGAGTTTATGGGAGAAACAGAACAAGCTAAGCCATCCACATCTAAGCAGGGGCCATCAAAGAAACAAAAGTTGATGAATGTACCACAAAAGGAAAGGCAAAAGGCACTATAAATCCTACTAGGTAATAGCCATTACTTTGCTGACTTAAGACAACATTTTTTGACATCAATGGCAGATGAGGGAGAAAAGAACATAGATGAGTTAGAATTGGCTACAGCTAGATTGGATGACAGGGTCATCCAAGCTAAAGATTTTATAGATGATGATTAATTCATCAAGTCCATTGAGTTTAAAAATTTTCTCTTTAGAGTTAAGTAGAACGAATTAACACTATCTTTGAAACTAGGGGAATCACAAGAAAAAACTGTTGAAATGATTGAAAAATTACAGGCCTATGATCCAAATAGTGAAACATTAAGTGTGGAGGAGGCAAGAGATCTTGTAAAGAGAAGTGGCATGTTGTTGATCCCTGGATGGGACTTGGAGTCCTCATTCCTAATTGACCAAATCAAGAGGCAAGATAAACCTATAGCTTATGAATCTTTTGGCCCTGATGGACTCACGAGGGGTTCTGAATTCAATATGGACACTAAGACACTAGCAGTATGGTGTGTGGCCCCAGAATCTAGTAAGCCCAGATTGGTTGACATCCAAGACACCACATATGGTAGCCAATTAATATGGAGGTTACTGGACACTACAGGATCAGAGATAGAAAATCTCTTACACCATGCATCCTCCATGAATAAAGCAGTGGTTGAGGACTTGGAGAACAGGCTAGCCAGGACATCAGAGATTATGTGGCAACTAGAAAAAAGTTTGAAGAGGAACTAAAGAAGAATTATTTGCTGGATAAGACTATGAAGGAGCTAAAAGATGAAATAAATACTCTAAAAAATCATTCTAGGGCATTTACAAAGGTCAGTGATGCAGGGATCCAAACTAAGCATGAGGGGGGCTTAGCTCTAGAACTTGCAATAGAAAAGATAATATTGGACGTTGATCAGCCTGAGCCTGCTAATACTGGAATTACTGAAAAGGAGACTTTGAAGAAGGTGCTATTGCACAGAGTAAATATTTTAAAAGGGAAGTCTCAAATCCTTCATAGTACTTTCATTTCTTTGCAGGGGATAGAATATCAATGCTATAATGCCTTGTCTATATTAACCCCATTATTTAATACTTGGGGCCCATACTTGCAATTCTTTGATAGGTTAGTTTTACTAATGGTGGAAAAAATGGAGTTACCTGACAAAATAATTGATGTTAAGGAAATGGTGTTATTAGTAAAGGATTTGTATGCATTTTTCACTAGCAAGTTACAAAACATTCAGGCAAAGCTTAAGGTTTTTGCTGAAGAGTCTGAAGGATATATCCCTACTATTGTGGACAAAGAGGGACACTTGAAGGAATGCCAGGAGTGGGCTGATTCTTTCAACCAAATTATGGAATGTAGCAAGGTTGTTTCTTATTTTATTGGTGATGCTGACATTTCAACTTTTTATGAAGTTGTGGATGAATTGTACAAGTAGGAGATTGACATGAATAAGTTTTCTACTGAATCTTGAGCCATCACGGATACCAAGTGGAACAAATGCCTTGAAGACTTGGAGACAGTTAGAGAGGTAACTTGGCCATCAAAGAGGGACATTGTGGTGTGGGAAAACATTGTAGAGATTCAAGCCTTGGCCTTGCCACATTGACATGGATGATGGAAGTAGTTGAGATAGTTATGGTATTAGATGAAGAGCCAATAGAGGGAGGTTAGTTAATTAGAATAGGGTATCTTATGTTTGCGGTTCACCTACTGTGGATACACCTTTGGTGCAAATCAAGACTGATTCTGAAGAATCCAAGCTGCCAGCTGTCACTCTAATAACTATTTCAAAATTTGTTTAATTTGCCAAATGCCAATGTTAGTTTTTATTTTCTTATCATTGATCATATTCATTGATCATTGTCATTGATGTATAAATTTGAAGTAAGTTTTAGTTAATAAAAATATGCAAGGATATTTTGTAATTTTCTGATAGATCATAGAAGTCTGAGACTTCAAGTTTTTGTCCTCTCACCTCTGAGTCTTGTACTATGATCATTATTCTTGAATTTGAAATTTTGAAGTTAAATTTAATAGTATAATACATGGATATTTTGTAATTTTCAATTTTTCTATCACTGTGCCTGCGTAATTTTGTAATTTTGTTGGTAGTATTTATGGTCTCAGTGTTTTGCTGATCAAAATTTTGAGTTCTTGTCACTGGTCTTTCTTGTCAAATTTTTTAACCTTAGGTTTTAGACCCTTTGCCCTAGAAAAATCAAAAGAAACCTAATTGTCCTGCTAAGTATCTATTTCATCATTACCTTTTTTCAAATAACTTAAGGGCTCCTTTAAGGCTCTTTAGTAGGAAGGAATATTCTCTATTCCTTAGCGACCTTACATTTTTCTTTGGTCACTAGATCTCCAGACTTTCATTATGTGATTTGGCAACTAGCATGAAAAAAATTTGTTGAATGACTTTAGTCTCTAGGTCTCCAGATTGAATTGCTTTAGTTGAGTGATCTCAGAAGAAGAAAAATGATTGATATAATATTGAATGATAATGAGACCTACAGCTAGTCGCTAGATCTCTAAATATCAGCGGCGATTAAAGTTTTTGGTCACGTGATGTCATGATCTCAAGGTGTGATGGTAGTTGTTTCTTTCATCCAATGACTTGGCATTTTTCACTTCTCGTGTGTTCTCATTATCTCGACGGTTACATTTTTTAGGATCAGTGATATGGCGATAGGGTTTTCTTAGAATCTCCCGATGAAGCGGTTAAGACAAATGATTCAGCGATTTGGTGAGGACCGTTGGATTCAATTCTTATCAACGGTTGGTAATTATTTGCATTACTTAACTGAGGTTAAGTGATTTATCTCACGACCATGAGAACTGCTTTGTCACTCAATCTCCAGGATAAACTCAAGTTAAAGAAATGGTTTGGCGATTGTGAGATAAACTTCAGTCATGTGATCACCAGGAGGGGTGAAGTCAAAATTTGAAGGACTGAAGAAAATATGAATTTTCATTCGCCACATTTTGTGACATGTCCCCTTGTGAGTGGTTGACAAAAATAAGGAAAAGCTTCTAAATCATTCAACGACAAGGTTGTTGCTAGATCTCCAGATGAAATATAAAATCTATTACATAATTAAGTTTGTTTAGTCACCGGATCTCTATAACTTTTGTAAGGGCACCAGATTCTACAGTGACTGTAAGAATTGTATTGTCGCGTGGTTGCCATAAAATTGAATGTGGATATCTGTCATTTTCTTGGCTATGGCTAGAGAATTGAAGTTCTGAGCATGTCAAGTAATGGTGAAATGACATGGTTTCTCCTCTTTGATCTCCAATGGATTTTTGCATTCAATTCAGTTAAATAAATTTAGTTGTTCTCTATGGTACCCATTTAAATCTACCAAGCATTCAGAGAGCTAGAGCAGCAAAAATAAAATTCTCCAAGCATTTGCGAGTTTCAGGGTGACTATGTTTGCAGAGAGTTTGAATTGGTGGACAAGTTGAGTCGAAAGACAGGAGGTGAAGCTTCAACCAGTAAAGGTGCTAGAGAGAAGGCTAAGGGTAGCTTCTCAGATGAATTCCTCACCTTGTTTCCAGGTTCGTCACAAAACAAGAAGGTTAGTGATGATTGTTTTGCCGATGAATTTACTTTCTATAGGGATGCCAAGATACCAGGGGTCTCAGGAATGTGTTTATTTAAATATTTTTAAAAAAATGTTGCGAGTCCAATCCCTGTCTCAAACCCTTGGATGACAGGACTGGCAAATTGATAGTCCCCAAGGTTTTTCTCTATGTGGATCTCTTAATTGTCTTATCTCATAGTTATGACCCTCTGTCCAAAACAATTAGGAAGGGTGACAATTCTCCTCTAGTTACCCTAGAAAGAAATTCATTTATTAGGGCTTTTGGTATCCAAGTCCCTATGGCAACTAAGATAAATTTACAAGCTTTGGCCAATAGATATGTCAAATAATCTGCTATAGTGAAAAAGGAAATTCAGTGTCATATGCCACGAGAGAACCAGAACTATATTGCACCAATTGCCAGGTCAATTTTCCCATACTATTATAAGGATTGCAAGTTTTATATAAAATATATTGGTTATGGTTTATGCAATGTATTGGGAATTGATGGGGGGGATAGAATCCCCTCGAATATTTTGATGATATTGGACTCGCAGAGTCTCCATGCAGCAAAGGGATATATTATATTGGTTTCATAATAGGGAGGATGCATGAGGGGTTGGTCACTTTAAAGAAGCATGTCGATGGGTCTGGTGCCACACCTAGGTTCTTACACTACTCTCTGCCGATGCATCTCATTCTATTTTTCAATTATAATATTATGAACATGGATAACCTTGAGCCATAGGTGACATTTAGGGGCAACCCAATCCTATTCAGTTTTGGCTAAGAGCTTGGAGCCCTTCATCTACAAGGAGCAATTTTTGTATTTTTGAAAATTGGATTGTTAGCCCCATTCTCATCAGCTTGGGAATTAATTTTTCTAGGCTCCCTACCAAAGTTTTGCAGTTAGTAAGGCCTCAACAATTTTTTGAAAAATGGAATAAGGGTCACAATTGGGGTGACATATACTATGAAAAAGGATATACAATTATTCGAGTGTATGGCTGCCCTCAGTCACCTCACTTGCTACCTTACTTTGTTCCACCAAGGGTGGCGTATCTGGAATTCATTTGGTAGGTAATGCTCACTGAGAAGGAGCATTTAGCTTCTCACAAGAAGGGTACTTTTACCCCAAGGCACTTCAGGGTACATAATATCACCATAGGCAAGAATGCCTTTAGCAAAGTCAATGATTGGTTGGGACAATTTGGAATGAATGTTGCTCCCTACCAGTATGTAGATACTAAAGGATTTATAGTTGTTTCTAGGCAATATTACATGCCTACTTTTCCATTCAATAAGAGACATGAAGAGTATCCTGAAGAGGATGCAATCAGGAACATCATTGAGGATGAGGAGGTGGCGAAGAGAATGGATCAAATTGTTGATCTATATGCTATGGAGAAGAGAATCAAGAAAAAGGGATTGACATTTAGTGGTTTCTTCCCTGATCTACCTTATCTCCAGAGGCTTGAACAGATGATGACTTAGTACCACACCCTAATGAGGGGTTTTGAGGACCAACTTGAGGATATTGATAAAAAGAAAAGTGTCCACTCTGAATCAGATTATGATGAAGATAGTGATGGTGGCTACTCTGTGCATAGCATCCCTCCCTTGGAAACAATAATGGTGGAGAAGCACCAAGGTGAAGAAAAGGAGATTGATACAAGTGGACCACCTCAGAAAAAGAAAAAGTTGCTAACTAGTGAGCCCTCCCAGAAGAAGACAGATAAAATAGGGGCTCTCTTCCCTGGAACTAGTGAGCATCACCACCTAATTAGAAAGTAGGTGAGAGAGGAAAAGAGGAAGAAAAAGTTTGTGCAACCAGAGGTTGAATTACCCTTGGCTTTATGCCAAGATGAATGAATGATTGAGCAGGATGCCTTCTTGAAAGATGATAATTTTATTAAATCTGATGAATTCAAAAGTTTCTTAATTTGGCACAAGAAACAATAGGTTGCATCTAATGTGCAAATTACTAAAGAGGGTCAAGTGCCAGAAGAGGTAGTGCAACAACTGAGAGAGTATGACCCTAAGGCTAAAAATTTAACCCCAGATGAGGCTAGACAATTGGTGAAGAAGAGCAACATGCTACTTGTGCCTAGGTGGAATTTGTATTCATACTTCATAATTGATCAGATTAAAAGGCAAGAAGACATCACTTTGTCTTCAGAAACTCATGTGGGAGACATCATCAGAGGATTTGGGTATAGCCCAAGAAATCAAGCATTAGCCCTGCGGAGCTTGTACCCTAAAGATAAGAAGCCTTCAATTTTGAATGTGAAGGAGCAAATGGAGGGAGATAAGATTGTGTGGTCTGTCCACAATACAGGGGACCTTGAGATTTATCAAGTGTTGACCCATTTTTCTAAATTGAATGAAGATAAAACAAAGTAGCTATCAGAGAGATATGGCTCTCTTTTGGCGAATTACAGTGCATTGCTGAGGGACAGAGACCTCTGAATAATATAGGAGAAAGCCTTAGAAAAGTCTCTAGAAGACTTAGAGCTTATGGTAATAAATACTCCTGTACAAACCCCTGCACCTCCTGAGCAACCCACAACACAAGCAATGATAGAAGAAGAGGTGGCTACAGAATTGAAGAAGATAAATGAGGAGAAGAATGAGGCCATCTTACAGGCCCTGTTAGATATTCTGTAGCATAGAATAGATGTAATTAAAGATAAATTTGATCTTGTTTTTAATGCTTATGGCAAGTTACCAAAATTACAGAAAGAAGTTGATAGCTATGTACAAATTTTAAGCAGGTATCATGCAACTTGGTCTATTAGAGCATCACTTTTTGAGAGATTGGCATTTGCTCAATCTTTGAGAAGTGATATTCCAGAGATAGTTGTGAGGGTTGGTGAGGAGATAGATAGAATTAAAGCCATATTACCACTTTTTAAGGGTAAGGAAAATTTGATAGAGGCTAAGATAGCCATACTTAGCTCCTGTTCTAACAAGTTTATCCCTTCCATTAAGAATGGGGATGGAGCCATAAAGAGCCTTGATCAGTGGAGGTCAGATGCTGATCTTTTATTGCCTAGGAAGGAGGCATTTTTAGGTGAGGGGAATAATGTTGATTTGGAGAGCTTCAATAAAACCCTGGATAAAACCCTGGATGAAGCTATTAAGGCAGAGATAGATCTCACCAGGTTTGTAACAAATGTCAAAGCAATTACAGATGCCAGGTGGGGAAGACAAAAAGCACAACTGCAGCTCCTCTAGGACTTCAATTAGCTGTTAGAGGAAGAATTAACTACATGGGATGAGCTAACAAATCTCAAGAAATTTAAATCCACTGCAGTTGACTTGGACATTTTGGATGATGAGTAAGGAGGACATCTAGAGCACTTGACACCTGAGCTTAGAATACAGGGATGATAAGCTATCATTTAAGAATGGTGTAAGTTAGCCAGAATCGCAGTCACCATATCTTGTTATAACTACAGTAGCTATCATGAATACTCACAGAAAAAGGTGTCAGTTATCAGTGATCCAGGATGCAGAACAGGCCAAAACAATTTTGTCTTTCCACCACTTGAGGGCTCATTGTATTTTGTCTTTTATTGCTTTATTTCTTATGCTTTTTAGGTTTAGGGTTTTCAACCATCCGAAGCTTGTTGCATTCCCATTCATGAGGGAATTCCAAGATGGTTGAAATGAGGTATAGATAGAGTTGAAGACTCATTTTTTGGGAGAGAGTTGAAAGATAATAGAAAAATTTGAATAGAATTGCTTTGAAGTAGACTTCTAAGTTTTGTGTCTGACCTTCTGAGTAATTGAATTTTGAATGTAATTAGCGAGTTGATTTTAATACAAATACACTGCAACTTTTTCCATATATTGTTGTTGTCTCTTTACTTTTATGTTGTACTCTTTTATGTTTTACATGTCAGGCATTTAAAATATACCAGTTGTAACACAACTTGTTTAAATTAATTTTGAGTTTCTTTCAAGGAAAGAATTAAACTTCTCATAATTCATTTCAAAGAGTAGACATATCTATAAGGATTGTTGGTAATAACAATGTTTGGTTAACAGAGTAGTTTGTAAGGAAATCTACTTGAATTTGCAGATAGTGTGTAAGGTGTACTATTGTATTTCTTTTAAAATTGTCTAGTTGATTTGCATTTGAATTTCTTTTTCCCATCAGATAAGGCACCGGTTTAGTATTTGTTTCTTATAGTCTTAATCTTTCATAGATCTTTAGAGGAAAACTGAAACTTTCATATCATTATTAGTACATTTTTCATTTCATGTTTATTGCACAAAAATAGATTGGACTGTTTCTAAAAACATACAGTTCTTAGTCCTTGATTCCTTAAAGAGAGAATCATTTAGATTGTCCCTCCTTAAAAGGAAGAAGGATGAGAATCCTTAAATCACTGATTCTTGCTATACTTATAACCCTATTTTTCCTAGTTAAACTCTGCATCAAATTGATTTTGGTCATATGCAGAGTGTTTTATAGATTGATGCATTAGAAGGATAAATAGAAAATCAGTGTCCACTTATATAATACTGTGTAAATCAGTAATCATTAGAGGGTAATACCTACCTGAGTATGTGGAGCTCAAAAATGAAGGAGGATCCTATCCAATCCTCAGCAATTAGGTCTTTCTCTTGTTTGAATTAGTCTCAAGAAGCCTACTCTCAAGTAACCTTTCAAACATTTGATTCATGCAAGAAAAATCCCTAACAGAGCTCATTGGCTCAAGTCAAGAATATCAATTCTAATTAAGTAAATGCTTAGTATTAGGAAATTAGGTAATTGACAAATAATAAATTGACCATGTTGGTAGTATTTTCAGTTTTCACAATTGTTTTGAGAATTTCCTACAATTTTCCTCCCGAAGCCTCAATTTCGATCAAAATGTTAAAACCCTAAGTGCTAGGTTGAGATATGCTCTAAAAATCCATTAAACCCTAGAAAGGCTCAGATCAGTTCTATTTCATCGTTACTTTTTCAAAATTTCAAGTCACTTAAAAGAACCTTTAAGCATGTGCACGTTACTAACAGACCACCGGCAATGTTCCAAAGTAATGCTGGGTTATTTCGTAACTTCTCCATGGTTAAGTGGTTATGATCTAATGGGTTCCAAACTTTTGAAGGACTCCTGACTAACAGCGTGTGTAACTTTGAAACACTTTTTCAGGAACAGTTGGTTTATGAAGCTTTGCAAGGGTTTGTTAGCCATTAGTGTTGGCGGTTACAAAGTTGCGATGAAGCATCTGGTAGAAAGACGTAACTTCAGAAAGGTTAATCAGTTACAAGATTAAATAGCTGAGAGGTTACAAAAGGTTTTGTGTAGGACTTCGCAAGGTTATATCAAATTAAAAATTTCTTGAACATTCTACAATTACAAAAATCATATATATCCCTGCTATTGTGGACAAAGAGGGACATTCTACAATCTACATTACAAAAATCATGAATTCAAAATTTCAAATTACAAATTACAAAAATCAAAATTGAAATTACAAAAATCATGAACAATACTTATTACTTGTACCCGTATGCTTGTAGCTGAATATGAGTCAATTAATAAATTGTCAATAAATTAATAAATATTCAGAATCAAGTCCAATTCCATTATCAATTTATCCAATAAGTAGAGTAATAAGTATACAGTGTATAAAATTATAAATACCTATTAACCGAATGCTAATTCTAAATCACTTCACTCTTCACTCAGTGTCAGTGAGCAGTCTGCCTCGCCCTCTTCTATATCCCACATGGAATCTAGCTCTTGAAATTGACTACTACTTACTAGCAAGAGGTTCTTCTTCATTCTAAGTCGAGTATTCAAAATCAAAAAACTCTTCATCTTCATTCTGAGACTGGGACCAAGATCCATCATTTGTCTCTGAACCACCATGTTTTGAACTAGTGTTCAAAAGCTCTCGTCTTTCATGCAGGGAATTCCAAATTGCCAATGCCCTATCATAAGGAAAGTCTATAACATTGTACTGAGTTACAAACAACCTCAAGCAAGTTTCCAAATTTCTGTCTAGTTTGTTTCTAATCTTTGATTTCAAAAACCCCAATGCACTAAAAACTCTTTCATCTTCCACTGACCCCAATATCATTGTTTGACATAAATCAGCAAGTTTGAAATATTCTGATATTGAATCATGCAGTACTTCACTCTGCTCTATCCTTTTCCAAAGCCTAGTTATTGCACCAGGTTGAAATGGATTCTCCAAGTTTTTTAACTGCAATTTCATACATGATGCAAATTGTCTACATTATTTTTTAAGATTAGCTGAATCTATAATTCCATCAATTGGTTGTCCATTGCAATCTGCATGTTTTGAAAACTCTCTGATCAATTCATCAATTTTTTTATGAAACATATGAGCATCAAGTTGTCTATCTCCGATGTTTTTCCAAAAATGAGGAAACACACAACCCATGGCCTCAAGAATTTATTCTCTAGGGAATCTTTCATGAATCTCACTTGAAAGTTGGTAGGAAATTGACTTCAAATTCTCACTAACATATTTAACAAACATGTCAAAATCAGCCCTTTTAACTGGAAGTAGTCTGCCTCGCTTGCCCATCTTAGATTGGTGCATTGGTATTTCATATCTTTCACAAACACACATAAATCATTTTTTGCATTGAATTGAAAAAAATTCTCAGCATGATTCAAATCTGTAATTATTTGTCACCTGAAAAACTTTGGGCTTTGAATTGTTATCATATCTAAGTATAAATTATCCAGGGTAACGTATGTCATTCTATGTAAATCTGAGTACTCATGGATATACATAGTCTTGTCTTGGGATTTCTTAACAATCTTTTTCATTAAATCTAGCATGGGGAGAAGACTAGCTAAAGTTAATAGAGTCTCTATATCACCTAACTTATGTAACAAATCAAGAGCTTTGTCTACTATGAGGCATTGCTCATATATTACTCTGATCAAGGATTGATATTTTGTTAGAACTCTTTCTACTGGTCCATGCAAAGAGATCCATCTAGTCTCAACATCCTTGAGAAGCTTGTTTCCTGGTGTTACTCCCTTTGAGAAAATCTTAAATTCTACAAAATGTTAAGGACTTTTGCAGAAGTAAGAGTATATATGTCGCGAACTAGATCTTCAACTTTTGACACTGTAGGAAAATTACTTACAATTTTAAATGCTAAATTCATTTGATGGGCCATGCAATGTATGCCAAGCATGTAAGGTGCAATACTAGTTTGTAATCTTGCACAAAGACCATTCCTTTGGCCTTGCATTACTACAGCTCCAACACACACTAACTTCTTTCCAATTGTCAAATCATCCATACCAGTAACTTCATGCAAAGTATTCTTCACTTCAGAATATAAGTTTTCTGCTATTGAATTGCCCCTCATTTACGAACGCAGAGTAGATGAGCTTGGTGGACATGTTATTTTACTATATACACATGCATACAAATCCAAGCAGAGTTATCTACTGCAGTAACTTCATCTATGGATAATGAAATGAATTTGGACTATTTTACTTTCTCCTATAAATTTTGCTTTTCCACCTCAGAAAGACAATTTACCATTTCCCATCCAACGTTTGTTGACCAATGTGACATGGGATAGTGAGGAACTTTCAAAAAACATAATAAATTACCATATTCTGAGAAGTCTCTTATAAGACGCTCTCTAGACATAATATGAAAAACAACACTCATCTGATTAGTCTTTGCTAGGTTTGCTTCATTGGCTGCATGTTTAAACCCAGCCTTGATTGGATTTTCACTACTAGCAATTACTACCATTCTCTTGTTATGCTCTTCGTATTCTATGGCATACTTAACATGAAGACATTCTTCCTTTGATTTCCATCTCACTACTAATATTTCTTGTCCGTTTATGGTATGTTTTTCATAAACCTTACCAATATGCTTTTCTATAGTGTCAAGCTTTAACTGCAACTTCTCTCTTTTA
Organism: Chamaecyparis obtusa; assembly: GCA_027943335.1. Taxonomy (NCBI): domain Eukaryota; kingdom Viridiplantae; phylum Streptophyta; class Pinopsida; order Cupressales; family Cupressaceae; genus Chamaecyparis; species Chamaecyparis obtusa. Next base: position 4,750 of record BSBK01013749.1, on the reverse strand, counting down.
AGTTTCTAGGTACAAATCTTACACCTGCATTCTATTGGTTGTTCACCATTTCTTAGGACTGGTTCAATGAACTAGTACTTTTCTACCCAATCAACATTAAATTTTCTTGCGATTTCCCACTCCGCCCCATTTTTACTTCCATTTTTCTTTTCTTCCTACCAACATTATTATTAGCTTCATTGCAAGCATTTTCTTCCAACTAGTTTTGTGTATCCCTTATAAAATCTTCTCTCATGCCACCATTGTTATCCTCATTTGATGCATTTTGATTTCCATTTAACTCAATGACAACCCCAGCTTATGGTACTGGTACTGGTGAGCTACTGTGAATGGATTTTGCACTTGCAATTGCAGATGTTGATGGAGCAAAAACATTGCCAACTCCAAAGAAAGCCTTTATGGTAGTATCTTTAAGTTTTGGGCATTTCGATAGCCTCCCAAGCCCTTCACTACCTTGAGGAGTCTTTCCCTTGTCTAGCTTTCCAATCTCTTCACTGCCCTGAGCACAGTGAGAAGTCTGAGTCTCAACCTCCCCTGATATCTGAATCCCTTCACCAGTAGTAGCCTGAGGATACTCAATCTCAGGATAGTCACCCTTGTCTGACATCTTTACCCAATGACCTCTCACTAGTCACTAGGATTCTAGCCTCTACGAATTAAAATTAATAGCAATACTGTGAAATGTGAACAAATAATTGTTTACCTTTGTCCTACTTCCTCTGATTTCTAATTCTCTGAAATGTTGAATCCTCTATTTACTGTTGCAAGATTGTTATTTGTAAATCTGGCCCTCCAGACTCTGGCTCCAAAACTTTGTAACGACGCATGATAAGACTACTTTTAAGTTTTCTAAATTTGATTTGAATTTATATCAATCCATGATTCCAAATTCGAAATTCCAAATTTCTAATTTTCATTTATTTTAAATTCCCAGGCTTTTGGTGAAAATGTGTTGAGTGCCGACCTGATCAATGCTATGTTTGGTGAAAAATTAAATATACGTGGTGAATAATTAATTAACGGGTTGGAAAAATACGTCGTGGACCAATAAAACAATTAATTAATGGGTTGGTGAAACACGTCATGGACCAATAAAATAATTAATTAATAGGTCACAAAATAGGTCATGGTTAAGATAACAATATAAACCATTTGGCTATTTCAAATTTTATATGCAATTCATAATTAATATTGTTGGTGAATAAGAGATCGTTAAAAGAACCACATCACATTAATTATAGGAAAATATGATGGTCAACAGCGTCAAATGGAAAATCTGATTGGCGATTACAATTAATATTCAACGGTTACCATGTCAAGATTGGGCGAATATTTGCCAGCATATACCTGTGTGATTCACCAATTCCATGAAATGTTATTCCCAAAATTCACCAAAAGGTGAATATTTGCCACTAAAAATTACCCTAGAGGGTAATATTAAGCAATCAACAAAAAATATTTTCAAAACAATTTTTGGAAAGGATTATTGGGAATCTTACCAAAAAATTATTTGGTGAAAAATGTTTACCCAATAAATACTTGATACAACAATAATTTTGATAGAATTTTGTGTGTTAAACGAATTGTACCTCACCATTTCATTGCTATCAAATGGCATTTTATGAAAAAACACATACAACTATTCTCTAAATCAATTTAAATGCAATGTACATTTCACAAGAAAATAATATTACCAAACTAGCTATTTTGTTAGGATCAAACCAAATTCCTTCTACCAACAATAGAAAGTTAGGACTCCTTGGAAGAGGAGGAAACTCTTTCTTTATGTTTAAAAATATATAATACAAGATAGTTTAAATTACATGACTAGATCATGTTTTCTCTTCCTGTTGCTTGAGCCTGGGAAAATTTTAATTGTCACTTACTCAAAAATAAAATGTTACCTTAAATCAAATTCAATTCAAATCCACTTCATATGCATAGAATAAAGCTTGATTATCTAAATCCTCTTTCTACCCACATTGTATGTATTCTTACTTTCTTCATCCTCTAGACCATACCACCTTGGGGGTCAATGATTCTTAAAATCATTAAAAATCACCGTAAGAGTTGTTAGAATAATGAAGACCAATGAACATTCATGTTGGTTTTTCAGTTTCCTTCGTTGTGTCTATTTAATCTATGTTGTTCAACATAGGATCTAATGTGTAAAAACTACTGATATAATACAAAGATTTCCCTGTAAGAGTGGATGTAGTCAAATTGGTGAACCATTATAAATCTAGTGTATTTTGATTGTGTGTTTGATATCTAGAATTATGTTATATTTTTCTTTTAATTTTGCATCTTTAAACTTACAATTGGTATCAGAGCGGGTTTGTCCAGCTGATTGGAAATTGGGGATAAATTTCCAACGATATGGAGGAATTAAAAGTGTAGAAATTCTCAAGAAAAAATTTTAGTCTATGGAAGGTACAGATGGAATCATTACTGATTAAGCAAGATCTTGCACTTGCTTTAGAGGAGAAAATAAAGAATTTATCTTCGATGGAAGAAAAAGATTAGGAGACCATGGGCAAGAAGGTGAGGGCATCAATCCTCCTTTCGCTATCAGATAATGTTTTCTTTAATGTCATAACTTCAATAACAATGAAGGATGTATGGATAAATCAGCCAGGACATATGTCATGGCCTCAACGGCAAACAAAGTTTTTATTATGAAAAATATTTACAAGATCAAAATGAAGGAAGGTACAACCATGGTGAATCACCTCATTGAATTTAACACCTTAATCAACCAAGCGAATTCGGTTCGCATGATGCAAGATGATGATAGAAAAGTTATCCTACTTTTATTCTCTCTACCAAATAGCTAGGATGGTGTTGTTATAGCCATAAGAACTACAACTTCAAGCTCTAAAAAGTTGGATTTTGATGAAGTTTCGGCCACACTTCTCAATGAAGATATGAGAAGGAATAATTATGAACCTTCATCTGGAGAAGCCTTCATAGTTGTAAGTATCGATAATAGAGGGAGGAGTCAAAACATGGGTAGGAATAATCACCATAGGATATCAAAATATACACAAAGATCAAAGTTAAGAGGGTGTAATGGTGATTGTTGGTTTGTGGAAAAGTTGGTCATCGAAAGAAAGACTAGATAAATTACAAACAGGTTCAAGAGAGAGTATGAGACTACGAAGCAAACACAGTTTATGATAGTGTGGATGGTGCTTTGATATTATCAACAAGTAAAACTGCATAAACTTCATGGGTATTAGATTTCGGTGCATCATTTCATGCCTCCTCATGCACAAATATTTTCTAAAATTACCAAGAAGGTAACTTTGGAAAACTTTATTTAGGAGATAATAAAGCTTGTGAGATTATTGGCAAAGGGGATATATTGCTATGTTTAAAAGGAGGTGTTAAATGGATTCTTAGAGATGGTCGTTGTGTTCCTCAATTGAAAAGAAATTTAATTTTGGTAATTCAGCTCTACTCTCAAGGCTTTCTTACCTCTCTAATGGATACATGGAATGTCACCAAAGGTTCCACGGTTATTGCAAAAGGGGATAAGATTGGTAGTCTCTACATAGTAAAAACTATTGATGAAGTGGGAGCTACCATGACAGTTCAGGAAAGCAATTCATAACTTTGGCATCAAAGGCTCGGTCACATGAGCAAGAAGGGTCTTGATATTATGCATAAGCAGAAACACCTACCAGCTCTCAAATCCATTGATTTATCTTTTTGCAGCCATTGTCTTTATAGCAAGAAAAAGTGAGTGATTGTTTTGAAAATGACATGAAAAAAAGGATACACCATTAGCATTTGTCTACTTTGATGTTTTTGGTTCGACTAAGTTAATCTCTATTGGTGGAGCAAATTATTTCATTACCTTTCTTGATGATTGTACATGAAAAGTGTGGATATTTATGCTTCAAAAGAAGTCTGATGTATTTAATAAGTTTAAAATTTTCAAAGCTTCTGTTGAAAATCAAATTGGGCATAAAATAAAATGTTTACAAATTGATAATGGTGGTGAATTTTGTTCATTAGAATTTGATTCTTTTTGTGCTAATAATGGCATTCATTGGATAAAAACTGTTCCATTCACACCACAAGAAAATGGAGCAGTAAAGAGGTTGAATAGAACAATTTTGGAAAAGGCTAGAAGCATGATTTCAAATGCAGGTTTGGGAAAAGAATTTTGGGTGTAAGCCTACAATAAAGCTATCTACTTGCTTGTATTGGTTTATGGGTTCAATTGTGTAGAATTTTTTTCCATCAACGTTTTGGATCATACTACATGATCCATCATCAGGATGCTAGAGAGAAAAGAACAAAATAAGATAAGTTGCAGATCTACCAGACCATAAAAAGAAGAAGAAAAAGGGGGGGAGAGAGGAAGTTGGTGGAGACAAGACCAGTGCACGGAGATCCATGGAGACAAGACCTACACCTGATACAAATTAAAAGACGATAAAAAAATAAAACATTAGAAAATAGAAATTAGAAGGGGGGGGAAATCCCTTCCAATAAAATAACAAATGAAAGAAAAGAAGTAGAGCAAATGAAAATGAGAAATAGAAGAATATATATATATACATATATATATACATAGATATATATACATATATATATACATATATATATACATATATATATACATATATATATACATATATATATACATATATATATATATACATATATATATATATATATATATATATATATATACATATATATATATATATATATATATATACATATATATATACAT
>BSBK01013748.1:0-37973 GCA_027943335.1 Chamaecyparis obtusa | reverse complement strand
ATATATAATGTATATATGTATATGTATATGTATATGTATATGTATATGTACACACACACACACACACACACATATATATTGGTAAAAGACCAAAGCTGAGAAATTTAATTAATCATAAAAATGTTAGAAAGAAGACCCCACTCTATGCAGGTGCTGGTAGGAAAGAGTGGGGTTGAGAAAACCTCTAGTCATGCCTACGAAATTAGTTTGGATTCTGATACATATGTTTCAGAGGGCATTCCCTCTTAAATAGATCTACATTACATAAAATTACATGAACAGATATAAAGAGGCATTGGTGCTGACTTTGTGTTTTTTTGTATTAACTCTAAATGGTCGGAAACCCCGAATTGATTTTCTTGTTGTTGTTTTGTTGGCATGTTCCATGTTCACTCTTGAGGAATGTTGTCCACCGGTTTTACCTTCATGATATATTTTCTCTAGTCTTGTTGATATATCTCATTTTTTACTAAGATCCTTGTTAGTCTTTGTGAAGAAGCACTATTTCTTCTAAAAAAGATGCACTTAAGATAAATAAGATGGTGGAGTAATAATGACTAAATACCTTTACCAGGAGAAATATTTCTTCATTATATTCAGATGGATCTTGAGACCGACCTATAAACTACTAAAGACTTTTCAAAGGAAACTATTTTCTAAGATACACATAATTAACTCTTAAAATTTCATCTTTGTTTTAGAAAAAAAATACTCACATTTCATTAAGTCTTTATAGACAGTTGAAAGCAAGAAATCCTTGATTGATAAAGATACTATATTTTGAAATATGAAAATTTTTGTCCATGCCCTTACTCTTCTTTAAATGGACTCAAATGTTGATCAAGAATAAGAGCATTCATCAAAATGAAAGGAGGGATATATCTTCTAATGACTATAGACTATAAGCTATGGAGCCTACTAAATGAGTCAAAACATGCATACTGATAAGTAGTGACTATCCTACTTCTAGAATAGACAAAGAGTCTTCTATATGAGCTTTCAAAATATCTAGCCCCTAGGCAAAGGGCCAATATAGGGATGTGTTTGAAGAGAGGAAGAGATGCTAATTTATGTCGACCATATTTAAACACAAGTCATGGAGTCAGTGTTAGATAATAAGTTACAACTACCTTCCTAATAATAGAAACCAACTATTGAGGATGCCTCTTGGTTTTAAAGTATAGGGTTAGCCCAGATAAGAGGTTACACTTGTCCGAAGCATTCTAGCTTTATTTTATTCTCTAAAACCACAGTCACAAGATAATCTACTAAAACCTTGAGCCTTTGCAAGGGGATCTTGCTTTAATCTCACCAGATAGCGAATCTAAACCTACTACTATGTATGTAAACTTAGAGAACTTTTATCCAGGATAAGCTTAAAAGAGAAACTAGTGAGAAAATCTATCTTCTTGTATATTTGTCTTGATATATATGATTTATCTTTTGAGGACAAAGATATACCTATATTTGAAGCATTTCATATTGATGGATCTTACCCTTGGAATACCTGTACTGTAGTTGCAATCGTTATTAGAGGCTTAAATTGGCAGGGGGTGCTTTAATAATTGAGGCTAGCCTTAATCATATTTATGGTGATACAAATGATTGGTATCAACATGTGACAAATTTGATTAATGAGGGATGAATACAAAAGATTTACATTCATAAATAATCTCTTTCTGCAGTGTACTAAGAATGACCCTTTGTTGTCCTCATTGTTGAGATGGCTATTTAGGATCTCCTTGAAGAGCTTGAAGACGCCGTCGATTCTTTATCTTCCTTGACCAACTTAAGCCTTATGTCATCATCCGTGGTGAACTCATTCATCTAGTTCCCATTAGGTGGAGGGTGTATATGGATGAAATATAGTAGGAAATCCAAATTTCTTCTTATGGAAAGGGTTTCTTCTAGATATCTATCCCAATCTTCTATTTCTAGAATAGGAAATGTAGATACACAGCTATGGTTGATGATTCTACTTTTATAATCTTTAGGCCTTGGGATAGATAGATCAGTGCATATACTATTTAGCACCTTGTTCAGATCCACTATATACTTTTTCTTGAAGATTCTTCTATACAGATTTCTAATCGCTTTTATATCTGGGTACACTTGTAGGGTTGATGCTATAAACATAGCCGGGATGTCTGAGTTAACCCGATGCCTATTTATATTTTCTTTGAACTCCTCACCTAGAATGACGGATACTACCCTGACTATTATATTGTATTTGATCATTAAAATCTTCTTAATTCTTTTTGATGAAATTTTCCCCTTAAAGGTTGCTTGCTTGTTTGGGCATCTCAGTTTTATTGGCATTTCCATTTTCTTGAGGAGATGCTTTGTTGGATAAGGGAGCCTAAAGTATAAATAGCGAGTGTTTATGGTAACGCTAACCGAAGGTGAAAGCCTAACATCAGTTAACTGGCGGCAATAAATCCTTTAGACTTCTTCATTTCATATCTCGTTGCTTGGTATGATTCTGACTTATAATATTCTCTAAGCTTACCTTAAAGGATCTTCTATTATATGTTTGCCTAAAATAATTTAGACTAATGAAAAAGATTTCATAAATATGAGAATTCAATACCCATAATACTTGGGTGAGTATTACTTACTTAGAATTCTTATGAAAAAATAAATATACTATGATAATGACTAAATTTATAAAACATATAAATATGTAAAGAATTATATATTAGCATGTATGTGTAGCTTTTCTTTTAATATGAAAGAGTATATGTGTATCTCTGTTAATAATATCGGTATCTATGTTAATCTTGAAAACATTCCAGATAGGTGTAATTAAAAGGCAAGATGTGTCTATTATTGTCTTATCGGGAGTGTGAGCTAGAGAGCGTCCTCCTTATCCTGCCTGCCTAATACCAAGAGTTAAAGAAGCTCGATCATCCGTCATGATACGGGTTTAGAGGAATATATTATCTGAAAGAATAAGTTATTTGTCCTAGTATATATAAACATATCTTAAAACTGTATTTGCTAATTTATGAGTAAATGGCAAAGGAGTTACCCCAGATTACGTATGTATGCGTAAAACCTTCAAAATGAAGGAAGATATTAATCTTCATGACAGAGCAGGCTTACTTCTGGTGTGCCACTCTATCTATATGAAAGATGTCGGTCCTAAATAGGGAAATGAAATTCTCTTACGAAAATGTTGTTCCAATGCTTAATGTACTTTTAAGTTTAGAGAAATAATAACTAAAATGAGTCCTCATAGGATCATTTAATCTTTGCCAATAAAAGAAAACATGATAGGGATAATGGTGGGTACAAAGATTGGGTGAAAAAAGGGTTTTGTCTTAACTAGCCCTTCCGAACTGCTCAAGATTAATAAGACCCTAGCATCGTAACTGGAATCTTAACTTTTGTTTTTTGTTAAATCTGAAAGGCCATGTCTGAGAGAAAGAAACTGTCAAATTTATGAATCAAAGATGTGACCATGGTTGTGGCGGTATTCTTAAATTTTGTGTGCATATATATACATATCTATTATACATATATATGTTTATATATATATATATATATATATATTTGTGAAACATAGATGAGAATGCCACCATAGTTGCTAAAATCAAAAGTTAGTTAGAATACAAATATCATAATTTAAGCTTAAGAGTAATCATAATCTGCAGAAAATATTAACTCCTATGTTTAAGTTAGGTTTATAACAGGAAGCAGGAAACAAAGGAGAATGTAACAAAGTGAAGACATATATATGTTGGAATATGAATTTACTTAACTATGAGTATATCTATTTTAGCTTTAAATAAACATCAACAGCTTAATACATCCTTTTGAGTTGAAATTTAAGTCCCAGACCTAAGGTTTAATGTGCTTCTATTCAATGTGATTGTAGTTAAAGACAAAAAGTATGAAATGGTAGCCTCTACTATATGACAAGTCAGTTAATAATATAATAGGTCCTACAGTACTTGTATTCATAGGGCTTTTAAGAATATCTTACCTGCTTTTAGTCGTTTGGACTAGAATTCAATAGAGCGACCAGAGATTTATTTTAACCAGAATTTAAAACAAAGCCTTTTAAATTTGTATTTCTTATTTTTAACTATAATACTAACCCAGTCTAGAATATCGTAATCTAAAGAAATCACAGAGTTTTTTAGCTATGAGTCTATATTCTTAAAACTAGCTTACTTTATAGGGTTAGATCTAGTAACTGTTAAGAAAAGCTCACTTATTATAGAAAGGATAAATTAATAATATTAACCAGTAGTAAGTATTAACATAACTTTAGTTACAGTGTTCTATCCATTACAAAATCCATTGTAGGTGTCTTGTATATGCTAAAAGTCTATACGATTCTAATAATAGGGCTACTAATCTATTTCAAACTCGCTATATTCTATATATTTAAAGTTGATTTAAGACAAAAAAGAGACGTTAGTACCCACATGTTTGTTACTCTTTTTCTTCCTCTCCATCCTTCCCAATCATTTTGCAATTCCATATGTTATCCCCTTCCCTCATGATCACAATGCATTCGTCTTCATTAGAGGCTTTCTTTGAATGTTGGGTGCATTTGATGACTTCTGAAGCCATTCTATGAAGGTTCTCTGCTTTCACCTTGTCCAAATCTGCCGTGATGTGGAAGCCTTCCTTTCTCCAGTAGTTGAGAAGCCACTCTATTTCCATGTCCTGCAAGAGATATTTATATAAAAATCCTAAGTTTCTTTCCATCTCCGACCAATGAAGGTCGAACCTGTTCTCATCTTTAAATGTGATGATGGGCGTACGCTGGGACTGGGGGATTCCTCACAACATTGGGGTTTCCATTTTCATAGTTATCTCAGGAAAGGGGATTGTAAGATGGTTATCTATACCTGATACAATTTTCTCTAGTCCCCTAAGAAGATCCTCAACAAAGAGAATCTGGGCCGCCTTCAAGATCTCCTCTTTATTTCTTCTTGCAAATACTGAGATGACAATGAATTGGCTAATGATGTTACCATTAGTCCTATAGGTAAAACCATTATCAAAGTGGTGATCACCAATGGCCCTCACTAAAACTCTCCTTGTGGAGTTCGAGAGAGGATTCAACAATTGGTTCCATCTCTCCGGTGTAATGCCACCTTTGAATGCCATTGCTTTGTTCCCTGTAGATGTGAATGTGATAAGTCTTGACTCCATTATTGAAAGGGCCATAGCTCCCTACTAAATTCAGTCCTTCCTATGAAGTAGCTCTACACTTAAAGTCTAGTAAAGGGAGATTTATAGAGCCCAATTTTGATTACTTTTCTATTGACACCTACACATCTTCCCAGCATGAAATATCATTATGAATTCACCTTCAATCATCTTAATTCATCTTCTTAGCTTGTAGTTGAAGCTTCCCTATTTTCTCGTGCCTATCTTAATGATAATTACTTTTTAAGCACATCTATATCTCACACTCATATTGAATTGATCACCATCTATGAATGTATGTCCTATAGAAGCTACCACCTTTCCATGTGTCTCCCATGGTTCCCAACCTGAGGAGTTTAAGCATTTGTCTTGCTTTCTATTTGAGCTTAATTAATTCCTAAGACTAATACTATCTTCAAGTACTTATTAATTTCGAGGAACGTGAGAAGACCTCAAAATCATTGCCAATTAGCATAGGATCTAGGAGGGTAAAGTATCCTCATTAATTTGAGCAAACCTGAGTTTAATTATGGGGGCCACTTGTGGCAAGTTGTCAAGCTGCCTACAGTCTCTCTAAGTCCCAATAAAACTCAAAGTCTGCCTAAAATTGATCCATAGGAAAAATTTATTGACGGTGCTAATCTTGAATACTAATATCAATGAACAAGTAAGGTAAGGACACCATAATGGGGCCTTAGTACTTCCTAAGCTCACTTGTTAAACTAAGTCTTATATATATTAGTGCATGAGTATACTACTCTCTTAGGTGTGAAGAATAAATTTAATTAAAAATAAGAAGAGCCTACTTTGAATTTAGTTATTAATAAATGAATAATAATGATTAAATATTTAAAATTACAAATATATTAGAATTTAATCTTACTGCTAAAATAAGTGTATATGTAGAAAACAAGGAAAGACCTGAGGGAAGCAAATGATCATACAATTATCCTACCAATAACTTCTTTCTATTTGAAAGAAAAGAAATGTGAAGGATGGAAGTTGGAGCTAAAAACTACAAGTAGATTAATAGCTAGGGAAGAAAGAATAAAATTATCCCTAGCTGATTATGTAATTATAAGTTTGTTTATTTATAAATGAAAAAACTATGCTTATATATATCTCCCCTTATAGTTGTAGGACCATATATGTCTAAAAATGTGTTCATATGATTCTATAAATATGTATATGAGGCTAAAATATCATCTAAATCTCCATGAATATATTATAAGAGTCATGCTTATATAAAAACCAGAGACCATTCATAGAGCATAGGGAAATCCCTACTCCTAAAATATTTCACCAAGAAAATGAGAGAGCTTATACTTTGTGGTTAAAAGTCAAGTAAGTCTTCTAACTACAAAATTTGTAAAGGAACATTATACTATTTGACTAACCTTGATCCCCTCCCATATTAATCCTGAAATATTCTACTGCAGGGACTGTCGATATTCACCTTTATTTCTTTTGTTTACTTTGAAGCTCCTTACAACTCCAGCTTACAACAATGATTTATTTATTCATCTCACCTACTTTTGGAATGTCTGGAGCACATCTTGATCCCCGGGGAGATAATGTGCAAGTGTTTCCCCAAGAATCAGGAAAGTCCAAGCCCTTCTTTCTTCATACATTCCTCCCTTTCTTTGATTCCAGCATTTCTTTTTGAGTTTCCTTGACCTTATAATCAAGGAATCTAGCCTATCAGCATTTCCTTTATTCTATAGCTCTTTTTAATTGATTTAGAGATGGGGATAAGATGCTGGATCCCCCTCCTTGGATAAATAGTACTCCTAAAATAGCTCAAAAATATCCATGTGTCCCTGCTTCCTTATTTTAAAACTTAATTTCTCCTAGCTTTAACCATGATACTCAATCTACCTCATGACTTCAATCCTTCATTCTAGAAGAGGTTCACAATAATCCTTACTTTTAAATTGTCATTTCTTGTAGGATCAAATAATGTTGAAGTTGACACCTTAATATATAGAAAGGATCGTTAACCCAAGTGTAGCTTTACCAATGCAACAAATGTTCTATCTGTAGAAGAGACTATTTTCCAACACATTTCCTCAATATACTATAGCGCAAAGTTACTTTTAAGTGTGCTTCACCGCTAGAGTTTGAAATTAATAAGATCTAATTTCCTTCTCTTAGAGGATTTTTATCTAATATAAATTAAGATCTTAGTATAAGGGAGCATTATTCCCTGATGCCTAAAAAATGGATCAAAAAGGATTTATAATACTATGCCTAGTGTCAAGATACTGCCATTATCCTTACTAGTGTTAAGTTGGGGTTCCTAAAGATGGAGCTAGAGAAGAGGAAACTATCTTATGACAGAATTGTCCCATTTGCCCCAAAATTAGCTAATTCATCTACTCTCTTATTACCTTCTCTATAAATGTGATTAATTGAGATTTCTTGAAAGGATTCACATAGACTCAATACTTGGGAGACAAGGTAATTTAATCTCTAGTTTGGAGTAACTCCTTTCATAAGTGCATTAATGATAATTGTCAAATCCCCTTCTATTTCTAGATGTTGTAATCCCAAGGAGGTACTCTTTTATATGCCCTTAACTAAAGTATAGAGTTCCGCCCAATTATTCATTTCCATAGCAATAGGAGCTACTGCTACTGCTATTTCCTTTCCATCTTGATTATGAATGCAGCACCCAATTCCCTCTATCCCTGGGTTTCCTCTGGAAGCACCGTCAAAATTTAGCTTGTACTAGCCATCCCTTGGAGGTCTCCATTTGTATTCATCTCTCTTTGACCCCTTATTTTGTGCTTTCAAACCAAGAAAGGGTGGAAGGGCCAAACCCACCCAATTCCCCCACATTTTTCCATCCCAATGACTCAAGCTGAGATCCATTTTTTGGATTTTGGCTATTTTGCAATTCATATTTTCAATGATTGCAACTTCAATTTTATTGCATAGCTATTTCCATTTTAGTTTTTCTTCTTTGAAAATTCATCTATTACATTCCTTCCAGATTTCCCATACAAAAATAGTGTCATGTCCCCATTTTGGCTGACCTCATTTAGCGTGCCGAATTTGCCTATCCCCGACTCTCGTAGGCAAATGGTGGAGAGAGAGAGTCATTTTTGCAGATCAGATGGTTATATTGGCTTTTGGAGAAGTTTAAGAGGTTATATTTTATTATTATAAGTTATCGGGGCCTACATGTTCTAATTTTAAGTTGAGATTGCACTTTTTTATATTATAAAGTTACTTTATTATAAAGTGCATTATAATATGATTTTATAATGGATACTTCTAGAAGTTCTTAGCAACTTCTCAAAAAGTGAATAAATAGAGGGCTGGACCTCTCATTTGGACATGCTTGGTTTATGATATCTCTTTTACTTCTTCATTGTGAAGACATTTGTGGGTTTGGATCTGCAAATCAGTATTCAGTCTTTGGGAACGAATCACTCCCTTGGATTGGCAACTTTGAGGGTGTGAAATATCACTTGAATTGTTGCATTGAGGAGTTGGTATTCAGCCATCTCACTTGGGCTTCATTGAGAAATTGTTGTAAGGGTTTGTTTGTGATTGAAAAAGCAAATCCGAAAAAAGCAGTTCGAAAAAGCGGATCCGAAAAAGCAGTTCGAAAAAGCAAATCCGAAAAAGCAAAACGAAAAAGCGGATCCGAAAAAGCAGTTCGAAAAAGCAGTCTGAAAAAGCAGGTCCGAAAAAGCGGATCCGAAAAAGCAGACTCGAAAAAGCAGGCCCGAAAAAGCAGCCCGAAAAAAGCAAGGACAGTTTGCAAGTTCAGTTGGCAGTTTGGTATCTTCATTGCATCAGTCTTCATCACCATTTCATAGCAGATTATAAGGAGCGATAATCAGGTTTTTATGTTCTGAAAATATATGTCTATTTATGGTGAATTTGCTGTTGTACTATCGCTGTCATAATCAGTCCAGAACTGGCAAATAACAGTCTCAGAATTTTATTGTATTTGGGTATCATAGTTGATGTTAGTGTTTGGTAGAGGGTTTAGAAATTGCATTACATGACATTGCTGTTGTAAAGAAACCAGTCATCTATCTTTCAATCTGAACAGGGATATTATTCATAGCATTGCATTCTTGTCAAGGGTTTGAAACATTGTAAATCAGAATTGCATAGTTGGACAGTCACTAAAATCTGCTATTGTAATTCAGTCAATTGATGTATGTGACAGTCAGTCCATTATAAACAATTGTTCAAATCAGATCTGCATACATGTATAGGATTGAAGATGAAGGTCTATATGTTGTCATCCTTCCATGTTAGTGTTTACATGCATTGAATACCACAGTCCATATATTCTGAAATGGTTATTGATTTCTTCATTTTTTTTATATATCTATTTGGCACTGTTTATGTCATTGTATAAGTGTGGAATTGCTGCACAACAATTAGCCCTATTAGCCGTTCACATTTTAGCAGCTCTATTCAGTTGCATGCCAACTGTTTGACAAAATTCCTAAGTTCAGTTTGAGGGTTTCAGTGGCCTTTATAGTAAGGGTCATTACAAATAGAGGGAGAAATAATCCATAGGTTAGCAAATGTACTCCTTTTTTTAATGATTGGCCATGCTTGTAGCATTGCACTGAGGGATTGGGGAAAGGCTGAGGACCACCCCAAGTTTCCCTGTAACCAATACCAATAGAGATTAGTATAGGGGTAGTTTAAGAAAAGATGGTCTACATCTTCTTCATTATTTTCACAGAGTGGGCATCTACTAGGGCTAGAGATGCCTAGTTTTTAAAATCTATCTGCTGTTAAAATTCAGTAATTCAATGCCAGCCATGTGAAAAACCCTACTTTCGGTGAACAATCTTTGCCCCAACACAGATGGATTGGTAAAGTAGTTTTGGGTCTATTATAGTTTTGGACAATGAGCTTATATCCATCCTTCATGTTGTATTCTCCTAACTTAGATCCATCCCATACTAGTGTATCTTTTGAGTTGTCTAGGGAAATCTTTCTTTTCTTGAGAATATCTATGATTGTTGTCTCCTCAGATGATGAAATCCCAAATTTTTTAAAGGATTTCTAGATCCATTTTTCCCCATTAAAAGTAATATAGTCTTTGAGAAAGAGACCATTATTTTCCTTTAATAGATTAATGAGGGAAGGGTTATTTAAATTCTTGGAAATAACCTCATAGCCCCCCCATGAGTCATTCCAGAACAACACTTCTTCTCCCGAACTCGGGCACCAAGTTAATTTTTCCATAATTATATGTCTACATTTCACCATAAAATTTCATATTCTTGATCCTTTTGGAGGATTTTCTTCTCTGAAGATGTTAATGGGGGAATAGTCTTTCAAATATTTGTGAATAATTATTTTTGCCCATTTAGCCTCCGGGTTTCTAAAGAGTCTCCATAGTAGTTTTGCTCCTAGTGCACATTCTTGGTCCCCTAAGTTTTTGAGACCCACCCCTCCCTCCTCTTTTGGTTTACATATGTTATCCCATGATATTAAAGGGATTTTCTTATTTTCATTGCTCCCTTGCCAGAAAAATGTCCTTAAATGCTTGGTGATTTCTGATCTTTTGTTTGAAGGAAGGTGCATACAAGATAAATGGTAAGTTGGCATAGCTTCCAGGACTGACCTCACCATGGTATTTCTACCAGCTGAGGACAACCATCTTCCCTTCCACGAGCTTATTCTATTTTTAATCTTGTCAATAATGGGGTCCCATATATTTGTAGTTCTGTTGTCCTTAACTAAGAGAAGACCCAGGTATTTACGAGGAAGCTTACCTTGATTAAAATTGAGGATCCTACAAATATCTTTTTCAGTTTCTATATTAGTATTGAAAGAGAAGATGTCTAATTTTTCTAGATTGATTTCTTGTCCTGAAGCCTTTGAATATATCTCTAGAATCTTCCTAAAAGATCTAGCCACTTTCCTATTACTGGCTCCATATAAAAGAGTGTCATCAAAAAAATGTTGATGAGTAGTGGGATCCAAGTTACTAGTAATGGAAATGCCCTCAATAGCCCCATTTTCCTTTTCTTTTGAGATTTCCCTTCCTAAAGCTTCTCCCATGATTATGAATAGAAATGGGGAAATAGGGTCCCCCCTGCCTAAGACCTCTAGATATACCAAAAAAATCTTATGGTGTTCCATTTACTAAAACCAAAATCCTAGGAGTGGAAATACATTCAAAATTAAGTTGATCCAACGTTTAGCAAAGCCAAAGGCTTCCATGCTTTTGCGCAGAAATCTCCAATCGACTTTGTCGTATGCCTTTTTTATGTCTAATTTAATAAGAATGCTTGGGTTATTATTTTTTAAGGATTGAGTGGATATCTTCTTGAGCTATGATTACCCCATCAAATATGGATCTTCCTAGATAAATCTCATTTGTTGTTCTCTAATGATCAATTGGAGGAGTTTTTGAAGTCTAAGGGCCAATGTTTTGGTAAGTAGTTTGTATAAAGTATTACATAGAGCAATTGGTCTGAAATCATTAAGGCTGGTAGGTTTCTCTTTTTGGGGAATGAGAGCAATAAAGGTTCTATTTACTTAAGAATTTTTCCTAAATTTTGAACCCCTTATAAGCAGTACTACATTTGGTGCCAAATTTCGACAGAAGTTTTTGACGGGTAACTTTTTCTTACGAATTTGGTGTTTTTTTTTGTAATAGGCCCCGATGATGTCAGTATTTAGATGGGTGTGTTAGGCCTTTTTTCTGTCATGCAAAAATCCTTGGAGATTGGCCTCTCCCCTGCAAGTGTTTCATGGTTTGTGTCTTGCCCTGTGTGCTTCATGTTGTCACCAAGCTTTGGTCCAATTTGCATGTGTTGAATCGCCAAACCTAGAAAGATATTCAAATTTTAAGGTCCGCAGGAAGCATTGTTTTCAAAATTTGCCACAGTGTCGAAAACCCACAGTGTTTTAGAAAACCCTCGTTGTTTTCGCATCCTTGTTTACCTTTGTGTCAATGTCGAAAACCTTGTGTGTTTTTGATCCTTTTCTGTTGTGAATACTTTGTGTGTTTTCGACCTCCCAGTTTCTTGTATGCTGGCTTTCCTTAAGTGCACAAGTGCGATGGGTGGTGGGCCCAGGTTTTCAAAGGCTTTTCTCTGATTGGCTATCGCATGGCCACATGTCAGACTTTTCTGACATGCGATCATGTGACTGCTTGCCACCTGTCCATGTGGGTCCCATTTCTTCCTGTTGTTCACTTGGCTGGCGGTTATGTCTTCATTCCGCGACTTGGCGACTTGTGGTTATCTCTTGTTCGCTAGTTTCTAGCGGTTTATCCCTTAGCATTTAGTGACTTGGTTAGTGGTCTTTTCTCTTCAATCGCGCAGTCTCTTGTTTGTTGGCAGTTAGTGGCTAACATCCAACGACCCGGTGAATGGTTTGTCACGTGGTCATTGAATGCTTGGTGGTTGGTTCGTGGGTCCTAGTTCTTTTCGTTGCCCGATGTCAGAGCTTGAAGATCTACAGTCGACGTGTGATTGCATGGAATATTCTCAGCCCATGCGATCATGCACCCACTGTCCGATTTGGTGTCGATGGATTGTTCATTGTGGGCGCGCTGACAGCGGTGGTGATGTGGCAGCTTTTGGTTGGCTGTCGCATGATCGCATAGCCCAGTTTTTGGCTATGCGATCATGTGACTAGTCGACACGTGTCCCTGGGGCACGGTGATTTGGCAGTCTGTGATGGGGCCCGTGTTTGCAGTGCTTGAGCGTGTTTGGCAGTTGGCGGTGATTGCTAGCGATTAGTCGCATGTTCGCATAGCCTTTTTCAAGGCTGTGCAATCATGCGACTAAACACCAGGCATCACGGTTGCAGAGTTAGGGAAGGTCCATTGTGCGGGTCTTGCCGATGTGCTCGGTTTTGATTGGTCAGCAACTAGTGGTGGGGCCGAGGATTTTTGTGGCGGTGAAGTTCGTGACCACGCGTTTGCTCGACTAAAGTAAAGGTTAAGTTGCCGAGCCCGCAAAGGGAGATTGATCTGATGACGGGGATATAAAGTTAATCTAATTTTAAATGTGAGCCGCTGATTTGAGGGTAAAGCCATGAAGTGACCGTTGGGATTTGAATTCAAATTTGCAGAGAGAGTTTTTGCGATAGGAAGTACCAAAATTTATGGATTCTTCGGTAGTTTTTTATTTGTTTGGTGGCACCAGTTGTTGCGAAGTGGTCCAGAGGCTTTGTGGTCATTTGCAGAGATGATTTTGTACCTAGTGCCAGGTGGTTTTATGCTCGAAAGGTTGTTTGCAGGTAGTGTTTTGACTGGTTTTTATGGCATTTCCTAGTGTACTATGCTGAGCTCGCAGATTTTCATGATTGATGATCTACTAGAGATTTGTTTTCTCTAGGTTGCTTGGTTTCCTGCCCTTGCAATAAATCTTGATGTAATTTTGATTGGTTTGGTGGGTGAAACCCTAGCCCTAGCTATCCCTAAGCTTGTTGCATTCTCCTAGAGAATTCCAAGGCAGCTAGTGGTATATAGTGTCGAATTTTTGACTTGTTGAGGGTTCTAAATTCTTTTAGTTCTAGTGCGAAAGAGGGAGCTCTGTCACGTTGCATGTAAGCTAAATAGAATTTCTGGAAATCTTTTGCAGGTTATTGAAGTGGTTTGATCTCTATCTTACTTTGATCATGTACATGACTCATTATACTTAATGTAAGTTTTTCATGCTTCCAAGTCTCTCCTTGGTGTCATTCTTGTGAATTTTGGATTTTCTCATCCATTGCATAGGGTTTCCTTTGCATATGTTCTTGTCTTTAGTTCTTGGTCTAGGATCAGGTGAAATATACTTTAAAGAGGGGACATAGATTCATTTTGGTTGTCTATAGAAGGATCTTATAAGCAGTGGATGGGCTGGAATGTTACATTTATGGCTATGAGTCTTTGACAATAGTTGGTTCATGTTCTCATTGTTTGTATGTGAGGTCTACCCAATGGATAATGGCACTGATCAAGGGCTAGTATATTTAGTGGAGTCCAATGTTTGATGGGTTTTGGCTATTTCCTGCATCTCTATATATCAATACCTTTTCATGTTGGTGGTAGTAGTAGGAGCTTCTCTCTAGTCTTCAGACTCATTCTGTGCAAATAGGGCTGTTTGTATATGAATTGGCTTCATTGGGGTACAGGTTACCTGAAGGGGTTTGAAGGCTATTC
This sequence comes from Chamaecyparis obtusa, assembly GCA_027943335.1. Taxonomy (NCBI): domain Eukaryota; kingdom Viridiplantae; phylum Streptophyta; class Pinopsida; order Cupressales; family Cupressaceae; genus Chamaecyparis; species Chamaecyparis obtusa. Next base: position 23,653 of record BSBK01013748.1, on the reverse strand, counting down.
CACACTAATCTATCTGCATGCTTTTTATTCACCAAAGGCATGGCATGAGTGTGTAGATAAGGCAATACCCGCCTGAGTGAATGTGGAGCTCAAAGAAGAAGGAGGATTTCTCTCTATCCTCATCAATTGGTTTGTTTTCTTGTCAAGCTTGAGTGCCTAACCTATGTTTTAAGCCCACCCATTTGATTCAAGTTTGGTCCTACAAGAAAAATAGCCAACAGGGTGTTTAATTGACCATCAAAATTATGACAAATTCGGGGTATACATTCAAAAAAAAAGTGAAACAGCCTCATCATTTTTATTTCGATTGGAGAGCAGGAGAAAAGGAGCGACAACTAAGTGCGGGAGAAGGTATGTGATTTCTTCATCTTTCAAGCCTCTAGCATCATATTCAAATGTATTTCATTTTATTGTTGAGGGAGTTGCTCTCTGAAATGACCACATTCTACTGGTGTCGTGCCCTAGCCAGTGCTTTATCTCTATTATTTGATGTTATTGGTGCTTGTGCTCAAGGATATCAATTCACTGTATTCAAATGTTTGGATTCACGTTTGTTGATATTAATGGATGACACCATTGTATATTGTTGTCATTGAAATGACTACATTCTACTAGTGTCGTGCCCTAGCCCATGTTTTAACTCCATTATTTGATGTTATTGGTGCTTGTGCTCAAGGATATCCATTTTTTTGAAATGTTGACTGTGGTTATCAAATGGATAGCTCGTGAGCTTCTAGCTAGGTGCCATTTGTATTGATAGCTTAGGGCATCAAATGTATTGTATCATTTATAGTCAAGACTTTGTTAAAAGGAAATAGGACAAAGAACGATTTTTATTTAGTTTCTCTTTTTGATCCCTAAGTGGCTTACAACCCTAGAGAAGTATATGCAGATTTACGGATCGAGTTGCAAGATACATAGCATCCAATAATTCACAAGAAATCCATGCATCCAATTTGAATAGAAATTAATACAAAGAACTAGGGTTCTCCAATGGCCCAATCATCCAGACCTTGACTGTCCCCTCAACCAATGAAATGCTTCAATGTGGAACAATTGAAGGACAATATTTTACTTTTATATGCACATCTGTAATGTTTTTGATATATTTCTGAGATAACAAAACCATAAAAAGAATAGCATATAGAAGAAAGTAAAGGATAATGATCATATTTTGAGATATTGTGGAAACTTAAAGGGAAGAATGCTTGGTGGGGTTATCATGCAATCAGTGAGTGATCCTTCATTCCCCCCTCTTCCTGTGACCCTTCAAAACTAGGTTATCATGCAATCAATGAGTGATCCTTCATTCTCCTGGTCTTCCCTGCATCCAAACATATTGGAAATACTCAATACAATGATAACAAGCCTTTCACAATCCCCCTTCCCTCAAGAAACACTATCAACATCTAGACCTTGACTGTCCCCTCAACTAGTGACCCTTCAAAACTGCATTATCATGTAATCAGTGAGTGATCGTTCATTATCCTAGTTTGTTGAGCATCCAAACATATTGGAAATACACAATACAATGATAAAAAGTCTTTTACAATCTCCCTTCTCTCAATGAATTACTATCAACATCTAGACCTTGACTGTCCCCTCAACAGGTGACCCTTCAAAACTGGGTTATCATGCAATCAGTGAGTGATCCTTCATTCTCTTGGTCTGCCCTGCATCCAAACATATTGGAAATATAAAATACAATGATAAAAAGTCTTTCACAATCCCCCTTCCCTCAAGGAACACTATCAACAAGTGACCCTTCTTCTTATCAACCATATCCAATGTTTCATTGAAGTCACGGCCAAGAATGAAGGTCACCTTACCCATACCATTCATGGATTCTGAAATGTTGTTCCAAAATACTAAATTTTTTTCTATTGCTTCTTGTTGCTTCTTTAAATACTTCTTCTACCACAATGTCCTCCTGTCCCATCTTCTTGATCTTCCTGGCTAAAGTGGATGAATCCACACACAATAACCCAAAATGAAGGGTTTTGTATCCTTTAATAAATCTCAGTCACTGGTAATGCATGGACAGTCAAACTAGTAGTCTCCAAAGTATTCAATAAGTGAATATGAATGTTTCAAAACTTTCCTCTCAACTTCCCCAACCACTCCTAATTGGTTAGAGGGATATTTCTAGAATCTCCACTATTCCTATCCTTACCAACAATTCTTAAACATACTTTATCTGATATGATAATAACATGCTAAACTAAACCAATGGAATGTTCTTCATGTGGTACAAGGAAGATTTGGCTATCAAATCTTCCTTCATGTAAGCTAAGCGCGAGAGAAGGTATGTGGTTTCTTCATCTTTGATTGGTATCTTTGATGGACAACATCTTTTGAGCCTCTCGCATCATATTCGATTGCAAATTTCAAATGCATTGCATTTTATTTGATCACGAATGCTCACTGAAATGACCACATTCTACTGGTGTCATGCCCTAGCCTGTGCTTTATCTCCATTATTTGATGTTATTGGTGCTTGTGCTCAAGGATATCGATTCACTGTTTTCAAATGTTTGGATTCACGTTTGTTGATATTACAATTCATCATATTAGATAAAGTATGTTTAAGAAGTTTGAGTGTCTAAACACTCAACTAATCCCTCTAACCAATTAGGAGTGGTTGGGGAAGTTGAGAGGAAAGTTTTCAAACATTCATATTCACTTATTGAATGCTTTGGAGAGTACTGGTTTGACTGTCCATGCATTAATGTTTAGAAGAGATATTTAAAGACATTCTTACATGTTTGGAGAGGTTTAAGAGGCACTTATCATGACTGTACCTATTAGTCCATTTTCTAGTCATTGAAAATCCTTTGAAAATGGCCCGTTTCCTTGCAAGTTTTCCTAAAGTGTCCTGCCCTGTGTTCTTCATTGTGTCACCTTGCCCCAGTCCAAATTGCATGTGCTGAATCATAAAACCCAGGAAGTTTTTCAAGTTCTAAGGTCTGTAGGAAACAATTTCAAAATTTTCCACAGTGTCAAAAACCCACAGTGTTTTTGAAAATCCATGATGTTTTTGGTCTGCGTAAAAACCTTCATTATTTTTGACCTTGTGTCTTCTAGCTTGTGTGCGCTTATCTTTTGGCGTCAGAAACCCTGTGTGCTTTCGGTCTTTCGCTGTGTCGAAAACTTTGTGTGTTTTCGACCTCACATTTATCCCTTTTATCGGCACTCCTTGTTTGTTGGTCCTTACTGTGCAAGTGCGATGGATGGTGGGCCCAGGTCTTCAGGGGCTTCAAATTGATTGGTTGTCACATGGCCGCATGTCGGACTTTTTTGACATGCAATCATGCGACCGCCTGCCACCTGTCCATGTGGGTCCCAGTTCTCAGCGATGTTCAGCTGCCTGGCGGTTAAGTTTCTCATTCCGTGACTTGGCGACTCACGGTTATCTCTTGGTCGCTGGTTTCTGGCGGTTAAGCCCTTAACATCGAGCGACTTGGCTGGCGGTCTATTTCTCTTTAGTCACATAGTCTCTGAATGTTTGGCAGTCTTTTGACCTTGTTGCATGATCGCAAGGGCCATTTTCATGACTTGCGACCATGCAGCAAGGTTCCTTCCTTGTGCGTGGGGCCGGTTGGTAGAAAGGGTGTGGTCCTACTGGCAGTCATGTGGCAGCCTGGGGATGGCTGTCGCATGATCGCATGTTAGAGTTTTCTGACATGCGATCATGCGACTAGATGACACGTGTACCTGGGGCTCGGTGGCAGGTGGTGATGTGGGGTCTTTCGGTTGGTCCGAGGTGGTGATGTGGTAGTTTGTAAGTGGGCCTGAGAGTTTCAGAGGGGAGAATGGCATGGAAGATCTGGTGGTTGGCGCATGATCTCATGGGAGGTGTTAAACCCATGCAATCATGCGCTTGCCGTTCGATTTCGAAGGCTTGTAAAAGTGTGTCCTATGGCAAGTGCGACTCGACAGTTGCAACAAATGGTGGCGTGACATGTGGCATTAGGTGGGCCTAGGTCTAAGGCGTGGTGATTGTTGGTAGGGCCAAGACATGGTAAGTAGTGGTTAGTCGCATGTTCATATAGTCTTTTTCATGGCTATACAATCATGTGACTAATGTTTAGCGTTAACCCTCAACGGTGACAGCTATGTGGCAGGGTAAAGGTCTATGGGTTGTCGCATGATCGCATAGCCCATTTTTGGGATATGCGATCATGCGACAACGGTCTGTTGTGCTATTGCGGAGTTGTGAAGTGGTTCCATGGTGTCGGTGTTGCCGAGGTGTTCGGGTTTGAGTGATCATCATTACGGGGTTATGAGACTTTTCAAGGGGTTTGTGACCGTTGACTGTGGCTAGGAGATTGCGGTCACATGATCACAAGGGTTAGTTTGGTGCCTTGCGATCATGCGACCAAGTACAAATGTAACTGATTCCCATTGCGGTTAATCTTGTCGATGCCCGGGAAAGGGATGAAGATCTACGATGCTTACTTAAAATTGGCTGAGATTTGAATGTAGACTGTCGATTCACTTTTGGCGCCATGAATGTAGCTGTTAACCTATAGGTTTGAATTTTTAAGGGGTTTCCAGCGGCAGGAAGTACCAGAATTTATGGTTTCTTCAGCGGATTTTGATTTGGTTGGTGGCGCCAGTGGTTACAGAATGGTCCAGTGAGTTGGGTGATTGCTTGCAGATGTTTTGCCATGTGGGGGAGGATAGTTTGTTGGCTTGAGGTGTTTTGATGGTCTAGTCAGACTAGTTTTTCATGATGAATTTGTGATCCTGGGTATAGATTTGAAGATTTTATCTCTCTTGTGGATCATTCTTGTTTCTGACATATTGGTGATGGTTTTCCCTCCAGCGTTTTTTTTGGAATTTTGTTGTGGTTAGCCATTGTAACCGTGACCCTAGTCACCCTAAGCTTCATGCAATCTCTTTGAGATTCCCAAGGTGGCTAGTGGTATAAGTTGTAGCATTTTTGACTTTGTAAGGGTTATGAATTTTGTCAGTTCCAATGGTTCCAACTTAGAGTTCCTTTCTGGTTCCATGAAAGGTTCTGTCCTATAGATTTCTCCTTCTCTCCGCATATAGGGTGTTCTTCTTCCATTGATGGTTCAAAGAATACAGTGCATATTGTAACAGATTTGTCTTATGTGTGAGGATTTAATATATTCTTACTATTACCAAACTATCTCCATTTGAATTCTGGACTCATTAGTCATGCATCAAGGATGTCTGGTTTTTCTACCTTGCATTGCCTAAGAGCTTGTGGGTGGAGTTGTCTTCGCAGAGATAACTAGGTCGGGGTTAGTATTTGTGTATGTATGAGCTGAAATATCAAGGATAGGTCATGCTTGTCTTCCAATGGATGCTGGTTAATGTATTGTCTATTCATAGGTCTCTTCTAAGGGGAGGGTCAAAATCCTTTGATGGGTAATAACATATTTGAATACACAGGTGGGAACTAAGTTGAGGTTTGGTCATGGTGTGTGATTGATGTTAGGCATCAACACATTGAGTGTATTGTTTTCTTGTTTCATAGATGTCCCTTGCAATAAGGTATTTGACTCTATGGCCGATTGGACAAGGCACTGGTCTATGAGAGACTTAGGGCATCTCAGGGGTCCTTTCAATCCATTTAAAATCATTTCCATTCAGTCCCACCGTTTCCCTTTCTTGTTGTTAGAATAGGTTTCTAGCTTTCAGTCTCATTCCATGCAAGTAGGGCTATTGCATGAGATTTTCTATCATTAGGGTAAAGGATACCTATAGGAGATTGATTTCTATTCCACATTAATCTATCTGCAGGCCTTTGGTTTGTCATGAGGTGTCTTGAATGTGCAGATAAGGCAATACCCACCTGAGTGATTGTGGAGCTCAAAGAAGAAGGAGGATGTTCTCTATCCTCATCAATTGGACTGTTTCCTTGTCAAACTTGAGTGTCTAACTAAGATCTAAGCCCAACCATTTGATTCAAGTTTGGTCCTGCAAGGAAAAGAACCAACAATACCCTCACAAACAGTGGCATAGACTGGTTTTACTAAGTTTCCTTTCTCTATTTTGAGGTTTCCTTTCTCTACCGCAGGGGTACAGTCAGAGGGTTCATTGAAAAAATGATCATTTGAATGGTTACTATGAATATGAATGATTTGATATAGCATATTGCTCATTTTACTTGAAGTTTGGAATAGCTTGTGCAAGGGTGAAAGTAGTTTTGATTGTTTTGGTCGTGACTGTTCCTCTACACAGTCAGAAAATGTAACTATCTAATGATTATATGTAATGTTGAATGGATTAAATGCTTTATTCTTGGTAGAAGTGAATGGAAGGAATAGTGTTGGTGTTAGGTTTCATTTATTGTTGAATTCAATGGTTTCTAGGATGTGTTGAGGAGTTTGCTCCTTGTTTAATGTTAACTGCTCCTGCACAATCCACTCATACAACAGTGAAATGCTATGTGATTGACAATTTCATACAACTGGTCCTTTGGTGTGTATTAAATACAATCCAGTCACTTATTAAATACTTTGGAGACTACTGGTTTGACTGTCCATGTGTTACCAGTGTCTGAGATTCATTAAAGGATACAAAACCCTTCATTTTGGGGTTATTGTGTGTGGATTCAAATGTAGGTTTGATTTGGTTAATGTTTAGAAGAGATCAATAAAGTATTTAAAGACAATCTTACATGTTTGGAGAGGTTTGAGAGGCACTTATCATGACTGTACCCTCACAAATAGTGGCATAGACTGGTTTTACTCAATTTTCTTTCTCTATTTTGAGGTTTCCTTTCTCTGCCGTAGGGGTACAGTCAGAGGGTTCATTGACAAAATGATCCTTTGAATGGTTACTATAAATATGAATGGTACAATTTTTTTTTTCTATTTTTTCCATTTGATAACCACAGTCAACATTTCAAAATAGTGAATAACATCAAATAATGGAGATAAAGCATGGTCTAGGGCACAATTCCAGTAGATTAAAACTAAACCAATGACATGTTTACAAAAAAGAAATAGAATGATAATAATATGCTAAAAATTCTATTCTGTTTAATACACGCCAAAGGACTAGTTGTATGAAATTGTCAATCACATAGCATTTCATTGTTGTATGAGTGGATTGTGCAGGAAGAGTTAACATTAAACATAGCCAGTGTTCTCTTTACTTTCTCAAATCTCTGCAAGTCAAGAACATTAGAGTTTTATAATACATTGTTAGTATCCTTTTTCCATTGGTCCTAGGTCTTTCAGTCCATGGAAAGGTAATAGATTACAAAATACACTTTAAAACAAAGGAAAAACTTAGCAAATTTAGTCTAACTTGCTATAGATGAAGGAACAGTCATGCTAATAGCTCTTCTAAGTCTTCCAAAACATTTATTGAACTCCCCTAAAGTCCTATTGGATCCCCAAATTGCTTAATCCAATCAACTTACATCAGGATCATGAGAAACTTCAAAGGATTAAAAACATTACTTGGAATAGTCAAATCATTATGCTTTCAAATCAATTACGTATTGACATATCCCTTGTGAGGGAGGGAAGCCAAACACATAAAGAACATGCACATAAACACGACAGCTGAAAAACTTAAATGGAATACACCAAGAAGTATCAAATGATGAATGCTCAATTGTTGTAATGGCAAAGCATCAGAACCATCCATTTCTAGAACTTGATTTTATAGTCTAAATGATTTTTCTATAGTCATAATGATTTTTCTAGAACTTGATTTTGTAGTCTTAATGATTTTTCTATAGTCCTAATGATTTTTCTATAGTACTCTTAATGATTTTTCTAGAACTTTATTTTCTAGTCTTAATCATTTTTCTATAGTCCTAATGATTTTTCTATACTCTTAATGATTTTTCTTTCATCCTAATGTTTGTTGCTCTTGATAAATTAGGCCTTGAATTTGAATTTTTGTTCACTGTTTTATTTCAGCTTGATATTTTATTCATTTTTCATATACACAGAGACTACACATGCTGATAAAAAAATGAGCTATTTGATTAAGGTTAACTATTTATGATTGTAAATAGTCAATATTTCTGATGGTACTCCTTGGTGTATTTCATTTTAAAATAATCATGTTTCTATGGCTATGATAAATGTTCCTTTGTGTTGAGAAAATTAGAGTTGAAAAAATGGTTTCAAACAAATCATCCTTCTTCCACCAACATTCTAGTCAATGTACAAGTAACGAGTCATTCCATTCAAGAAAGACCATGTCTGACAATATCAACACAGAGCAAAATAAGGAGTATGCAGATTTTAGTGATTGTATCTTCCATTAGAGCCACTTCATATGCACAAGTGATGCACATTCACATTGTAACTAATATTTTAATATGGATATGACGTAACTGCTCTTTGCCTCAAGTGCGCATATATATGGTTTACATCATTTTTTAGAAAAATTCTTCATGTTTATGGCTCAGGTGAGCCCCAATCTGCTATCAATCACATCATTTAACGTATAGTGTTTTCTTGGTTGTTTTATTTGTTCTTTGACCTTGACAATGGATTGACTATCATTTTCAAGCTTGAGAGTGGCTTCATACCAAGCACCATCTGTAGATTTGTACGCAATGCTGATTTACGAACATAAATAATGTATTAAACGTAATCTACGAATGTGCGTGGTATGAAGTCTTGCTGAATTTTGAGTGTGGAGAATGAATAGTGGTTATAGTTGTAGTGGGGAAGAAAGTGGAGGCCATCCATGAAGAAACTTGTCGATAGAGATTCAAAGATTCACAATAGCTGAGAAACATAAATGTAGGTATCATGGTCACAATTGTTTGAAGACACAACATAATTGAATGCTATACCCAAAAAATGCAACACAACCACTACTCCTATAGTTCTAAGTTGACACTGCAGGATCCAAAAACTATATATCAATTCCTTATCTTTGGTTTCTAGATCCCGTAGTGTCAACTTAGAACTGCAGGAGTAGTGGTTGTGTTGCATTGTCTTGGTATAGCATTCAATTATGTTGTGTCTCCAAACAATTATGACCATGATGCCTACATTTATGTTTCTCAGTTGTTGTGTCCTAGGACCCCTTATGACCCTTTACGACCATTTATGATCCCTAAGAATACATCTTAGAGGTCTTAAAATGTCGTAAAGGGTCATAAGAGGCTCCTAGGAGAGGCCAGATGAGCTTCCACCTTCATGTGGTTGGCCCTGTTAAGTAGAGAATGTTTAACTATTCTCGAAACAAAGAGAAGCTCAATAATTTAAGGTCTCAGTCCATCAAGATGCTAAAAAAAATTGACAGGAATCAACGATGGAGAGTTTTTAGATTCTGAGAAGACGTATATGGAGTGGAGGCCAGATTGAGTACCAGTGCGGAGTGTTAATAATTATAGCCTTTTGGCAAAGATCAAACTGATCAAATAAATACCCTTGTGTGATTTATAATAATAAGGAGATTATTATTTCATCTATATATATGTGTTGGTTGAATTAATTAAGGGCCCAAGGTTGGCCTCTTGGCTTTAACATTAAATATATTTAATAAGACTAGGTCGGCCCTCTTGAAGATAGTTCAATTTTTATATATAAGGTGTTGGATTCTAGGGAGAGAAGCACCAAAAACATAATGTACTTCCCTCCCCCAAACCCTTGATTCTTTGCCTTAAGCAAACTTAGAGGAAGCAGCGAATTCATAGAGGAAGCAATGAATATGGAGTCAGCTGTGAATTCATGGAGATAAAAGCGAATTCATCAAGGAGAAATATTCAATGATTGTTATTGGTGTGAGTTGATGAGTTCATTTTGGATGCAAAGGAGAAAGGGGATACTCAAAGAGGAATTACACCAGCAAATGGAAGAAGGTATAAACATTTTAATAGATTTTTATTATTAAATAATGAAATTTGCATATACTAGTGTTCTAAGCGTCCTCATTACATGATTTAAGGTCTTAGTCCACTGACAAATTAAATTAGACTTACTATCCAAAATACATAAAAAAACATGTACATAAGCACGACAACTGAGTAACATAAATGTAGATTTCACAATAGTTGAGAAACATAATTGTAGGCATCATTGTCACAATCTTTTGGGGACAATGTAATTGAATTGTGTACCCAAGCAATGTAGAGCAACTTTTGCACCCCCAATCCCAAATTGAATATATCTATTGGAGGATGTTCTATTCATGAGAAAACATATATAGTCAACTTGGAATCAGGGATGCAGGAGTTTCTCTCCATCGTTTGGGTATACAACTCAATTACGTGGTCTCCAAAAAATTATGACCATGATGTCTACAATTATGTTTCTCAGCTGCTGTGTCTGAGGACCCCTTATGAACCTTTACGACCATTTACGATCCCTAAGAATACATCTTAGAGGTCTTAAAATGTCATAAAGGGTCATAGGAGGCTCCTAGGAGGGGCCAAATGAGCTTCCACCTTCACGTGGCTGGCCCTGTTAAGTAGAGAATGTTATACTCTTCTCAAAAAAAAAGAGAAGCTCAATAATTTAAGGTCTGATCAGTCCATGGAAAAATTAAATCAAAGGCTTTTTTGAAGTCAATAAAGCAGCAAAAAGCCTCGTCACTCGGAGTGTCCCATATTTTGTCAACTAAGTATCTAAGAGTCACTCCGTGATCTATGGTGGAGTGTTTCGATCTAAAACCAGCTTGTTTGTGTGAAATAAGATAGAAAATGTGTGATTGTTTGTAAATAGTAAACAATAGCGACATAATATTGCTGTACTTAATTTGATAATATATATATATATATATATATATATATATATATATATATATATATATATATATATATATATATATATATATATATATATATATATATTAAAAAAAAAAAAAAATTAAATTGGAGTCACACACATGACCTCCACCATGAACCATATCAGAGGGTGGTGATAAGGACTTACACCTAAAGTTTCTCTTCAAAGATAAAAATGCATTAACTTGGGCTTGCACCTCAAACCTCTCCCTCACAGAGAAGAATGCATAAAGTAGATCTACAAGATGATGTGGCTCCCTCCATAGCTCAAGGTCCTACATCAACCTCCTGACCTCCTTGTCCAAGGTTGCCTCTAATGAAATGTCGATTATTAGACTCCTAGAGAGTGAAAAATAGAAAATGTTATACTCTTCTTGAAACAAAGAGAAGCTCAATAATTTAAGGTCTATATTATTGACAGAATGTTTTACCTTAGCTCATCAAATCTGGGGATTTGAAAGAATTTAATAGAATATTTTCATGACAACGTATATTATTTAAGTTGATGTTGCATGAATTTATCTACTTCGTGCACTTGTAGACTATTAGGACTATGATAAAGAAGCATTTGATGTTAAGTTCCAACATAAAGTGAGTAAATTTGTTTTAAGTAAGAAAACAATGATAACATGAATGTGTATGAAATTGAAATGCAGCCTGCCGATTCTTGCCGTACACAACCTGTTCATGTTGATGACAATGAGGATGTGCATCATAGTAATACAAGTAAACATCTTAAATTGATTGGTGTAGTAATACAAATTTAATTGCAATTGGTGTTTGGATTAATGTAACAAATTGACCTCGATGTTGATGATGTGACTAGATCAGGTAAAGAGCTATATGTTTATGAATGCTGTCAATGCCTTTATTACCAAGGAATCACTGCCCGCCATTAATGAATATTAATGATCATTATTTCCTAAGGGTAATCGATGTTTGTGTATGCTGATCACCCAAGTCTTTGGCTATGATTTGCATGTTGTGCGGTTTGTCAGAAGTGGGGGTATGACATGCTGGTTGGATTATAACATATTGACACTTACACCATGAAGAAGACAAATGATTAAATAGAAAGAGAGGACCAACTGAACCATCTTGTGGTCAGTCTACATCACATGGAGAAACAACGTCAAGACTTGAGAATCAAAACAATCAAAAGTTTCTTCAAGACCATGAATGATCAAAAACATTCCATCAGAAAACAAAACACTAATCTATGTTATCATTAAGTCATAAAATATGTCTATGTTATGATTATGATGATGTTGATGTTGATGTCTATAATTTATTTCACTTACTGATGCTTGCCTAGATTGAATTTTGAATTGCCAGGTTGGAGAACGCTTTCAAAGTTTAGGGTCTGTTCCACATGATACTCTTAGTTACAGCTCAAATGCAACTCAACATATTTTTGATGCTGGGAAACCCATTGCAGAAACTCATCCACAGGTGAAATTTAATGCTGTGAATCTTGGCATTGTTAATGTTATTACTTTTCCTCATGTTTCATATTTGTGAAAATGTTTCTTGGCACTATCTTCTTTTTCAATTCCTATATTTGCAGCTTTTTAGATCATTAAATTAAGCATTACATGTCTTTGTTCAAAGTTTATTCTAACACTATATTATATCTTATTCTTATCACAATGTTCTTTGTTGTGGGGCAGGAGGTCAATCTTCATTGTCTTCATTGTGGGGGATAGTGAAGATTTCTCTCACAAATAGTAGGTCTTCTTTAGTATCTTATAATAACATGCTAAACTGATAAATGTGTTATGGGCATTTAATCTGAAATTACTAATAGATTAAGCATATTATTACTATTCTTAATGTTCCATTTAAATGCATTTAACACAAAAAACAAATTTAGAAAAATGAACCAATGGCATGTTTACAACAAAGATGTGTTGAGGAGTTTGCTCCTTATTTAATGTTAACTATTACTGCAAAATCCACTCATACAACAGTGAAACGCTATATGGAAGGGATGGTTGATAGTGTCCCTTGAGGGAAGGGGGATTGTGAAAGACTTTTTATAATTGTATTGTGTATTTCCAATATGTTTGGATGTAGGGCAGACTAGGAGAATGAAGGATCACTCACTGATTGCATGATAACCCAGTTTTGAAGGGTCACTGGTTGAGGGGACAGTCAAGGTATGGATGATTGGGCCATTGGAGGACCCTATTTCTTTGTATTAATTTCTATTCAAATTGGATGCATGGATTTCTTATGAATTATCGGGTGCTATGTATCCTGCAACTGCATTTGTAAATCTGCATATACTTCTCTAGGGTTGTAAGCCACTTAGAGATCAAAAAAGAGAAACTAACTCAAAATCGTTCTTTGTCCTATTTCCTTTTAACAAAGTCTCAACTATCAATGATACAATACATTTGATGCCCTAAGCTATCAATACAAATGATGCCTAACTAGAAGCTCATGGGTTGTCCATTTGATAACCACAGTCAACATTTTGAAAAAATGGATATCCTTGAGCACAAGTACCAATAACATCAAATAATGGAGTTAAAGTATGGGCTAGGGCACGACACTAGTAGAATGCGGTCATTTCAGTGACATCAATATACAATGGTGTCATTAAACATATATGCCAGTAATATCAACAAACGTGAATCCAAACATTTGAAAACCAATGACATGTTTACAACAAACGTCTAATAGAACTCCCAACAATTCTTAAATATACTTTATCTGATATGATGAATTCTTAAACAATTAAGGTTGGAGTAGACATAGTTATCACACATTTTTTTTTTGTGGTACAAGGAAAATTTGGCTATGTCAAATCTTCCTTCGTGCTAGCAGTCTATAGAATTAGACCTTTATTAACAATTGATCATATTAGATAACTAGTATGTTTAAGAATTGTTGGGACTGGTCCTTTGGTGTGTATTAAACATAGTATATAGAATTTTCAGCATATTATTATCATTTTATTTCTTTGTTGTAAACATGCCATTGGTTCAGTTTTGTAACTTCACTGTCGTATGAGTGGATTGTGCATGAATAGTTAACATTAAACAAGGAGAAAAATCCTTAACACATCTTGGAAACTCCATTCACTTCTACCAAGAATAAAGCATTTAATCCATTCAACATTACATATAATCATTAGACAGTTACATTTTCTGACTGTGTAGAGGAACAGTCACAACCAAAATGATCAAAACTACTTTCACCCTTGCACAAGCTATTCCAAAATTCAAGTAAAATGAGAAATATGCTATATCAAATCATTCATATTCATAGTAACCATTCAAAGGATCATTTTGTCAATGAACCCTTTGACTATACCCCTATGGTAGAGAAAAGAAACTTAGTAAAACTAGTCTATGCCGCTGTTTGTGAGGGTACAGTCATTATAAGTGCCTCTCAAACCTCTTCAAACATGTAAGATTGTCCTTAAATACTTTATTGATCTCTTCTAAACATTAACCAAATCAAACCTACATTTGAATCCACACACAATAACCCCAAAATGAAGGGTTTTGTATCCTTTAATGAATCTTAGTCACTTGTAATGCATGGACAGTCAAACCAGTAGTCTCCAAAGCATTCAATAAGTGACTGGATTGTATTTAATACATGCCAAAGAACTAGTTGTATGAAATTGTCAATCACATAGCATTTCACTGTTGTATGAGTGGATTGTACAAGAACAGTTAACATTAAACAAGGAGCAAACTCCTCAACACATCTTGGAAACCATTGAATTCAATAATAAATGAAACCTAACACCTACACTATTCCTTCCATTCACTTATACCAAGAATAAAGCATTTAATCCTTTCAACATTACATATAATCATTAGACAGTTACATTTCCTGACTGTAACAGTCACAACCAAAATGATCGAAACATTTGAAAACAATGAATCGATATCCTTGAGCACAAGCACCAATAACATCAAATAATGGAGATAAAGCATGGGCTAAGGCACAACACCAGTAGAATGTGATCATTTTAGAGAGCATTCATGATCAAATAAAATGCAATGCATTTGAAATTTGCAGTCGAATATGATGTCAGAGGCTCGAAAGATGAAGAAATCACATACGAAGAACATACCATTGGTTCAATTTTGTAAATTTGTTTTTTGTGTATTTAGTAATTGGAAGATTAAATGCAGATAACACCTTTATCAATTTAATTAGCATGTTATTATCATATCAGATAAAGTATGTTTAAGAATTGTTGGGACTGGTCCTTTTGTGTGTATTAAACATAATAGAATTTTCAACATATTATTATCAATCTATTTCTTTGTTCTAAGCATGCCATTGGTTCAGTTTTGTAGATTTGTTTTTTGTGTTAAATGCATTTTCCATGAGGAGGGGTCTTGTTCTAAGGAGATTGATGAAGATTGTGCACCTCAAAAACCAATTCATAAGGTACCAATCCATGTTTCCTATTCACTTATATTTTTGGTTTGGTAAATCTCCTTATAAGTTTGATGTCCTTTCTTTTGATTACTATGAATGAGATATATATCTTACATTTAACATTCAAATTCTTTACATTTTAGAACATGTAGTGTGTTTTTTGAGGATTTTACCAAATCAACTTTTAACATAAATTGAAAACACCATACTGATATCTTGCCCTTGCAACATGACAAAATATTTGCATTTGACCAATAACTACAAGAAATTGAATGATAAATCCACATACCTATATCTTTGTAAAATACCTGGAACATCAAAAAGATGGCTAAGTGGTTGCCGCCATGATTTTTATCTACTTAATACGGGAAAAAAAACACCAAAAAGAATCAAATAGAAAACATGATTGGTCATTTCAGAGAGTATTCATGATCAAATAAAATGCAATGCCTTCTCTCATGCTTGATCACCTTTCACCCGCTCATTTTCTCCCACTCCTTTTCTCTACAATCAAAATAAAAATGATTTGGCTATTTCAAAATAGTGAATCGATATCCTTGAGCACAAGCACCAATAACATCAACTATTTTGATCTGTGGGTACCCTAATGTTGGCAAGAGTTCTTTTATTAATAAGATTACTCTGCAAGCTTGAAGAAGCAATATATTTTGGCAAATGAAGAGTGGAAAGATGATGATGTTCCTGAGATCATGGATAGACACAATGTTGTAGACAAAATGGGAAGACATCTTTCGAGCCTAGCCCTAGATCCTTCGACAATTGGGGTAGGATCTAGACCCAGGCTAAAAAGATGTCATCCTTTTTGTTGCGGAATATAGGCTCTACTGTTGCAACAATGACAGACCACGATGTACATATCACAACAGCTGAGAAACATAAATGTAGGCATCATGGTCACAATTTTTTGGAGACACAACATAATTGAGTCCTATTCCTAGATGATGCAGAGCAACCACTACTTTGCATCATCTCGTAAAACCACTCAATTATGTTGTATCTCCCAAAAATTGTGACCATGATGCCTACATTTATGTTTCTCAATTGTTGTGTCCTAGGACTCCTTATGACCCTTTACGATCCCTAAGAATACATCTTAGAGGTCTTAAAATGTCGTAAAGGGTCATAAAAGGCTCCTAGGAGGGGCTAGGTGAGCTTCCACCTTCACGTGGTTGGCCCTGTTAAGTAGATAATGTTAAAATATTCTTGAAACAAAGAGAAGCTCAATAATTTAAGGTCTCAGTCCACGGAGATGCTAAAAAAATGACGAGAATCAATGATGGAGAGTTTTTAGATTATGAGAAGATGTGTATGGAGTGGAGGCCATATTGAGTACTAGTGTAGAGATGATGATTTAGTAACCTACATCTATAAAACCTTCACAATTATCCCTTCTTTGGCCTCCACTATTCCACTTCTCAAAAATGGTTATCTAGAAACTTTGGATAGTGTTTCTCATCCATGCATGAAATGTGCTAGTGATCATATAAAATTACTTTAGTCTTCGAGTATTGATAAGATGTACAAGTGTAAAATGTTTTTGCGAGATTGTGATCAATTTGTGCAGTGTACATAAATGCAAGGCGATAATTATTCTTGACGATCCATAGGTAGCTAGGACAGTAGCTAGGACTAAAGATAACACAGCTCAAGAGACCATCATAGGTTGTCTCTTTCTTTAGTCTATATTATTGATAGAATGTTTTACCTTTCATTAGATCATCAAATTTGGGGATTTGAAAGAATTTAATAGAATATTTTCATGACAAAGTATATTATTTAAGTTGACGTTGCATGAATTTATCTACTTCGTGCACTTGTATACTATGAAGATGGCCATGCTTCTTTATCGCCGTCCTCATAGTCTACAAGTGCGCGAAGTAGATAAATTCGTGCAACGTCAACTTAAATAATATATGTTGTAATGAAAATATTCTATTAAATTCTTTCAAATCCCTAGATTTGATGAGCTAATGAAAGGTAAAACATTCTGTCAATAATATAGACCGAAGAAAGAGACAAACTATGATGGTCTCTTGAGCTGTGTTAACTTTAATGTGCCTATCCATCAGTTTTTTGACAATTTATAATTAATTCTGATAGAAGTGCTATGCCTTCGATAGATAAAATGTTAGAGAATCATACTTTACGACAATTCTTCCGACAGTAATGCTATACGTTCGATAGAGAAACCCACCAGAGAATGCTACACAACTATCACTCTTCCGATAGTTTAAGTGTCGTAAATAGAAACTTTTCAATAGTAAGGCTACATCACCGACAGGTAGATCTGTCAGAATTTGGTGCAAATTGTCGCTATTCCAACAGTACTAATGTCAGAAAGAATATTTTTCGATAGTGTTTTTGACAGAGACTCTATATTTCCGATAGGTCTTGTTATCGGAATTCTGATGGATGAACCATAGGAAATGCCATAATGAAGCTATTTTCATGTGCAAGTTTCCAACATGAAATGGTCTCAGTAAACCGATGGGTATGTCTTCTGTCACAGTTTCCAATGCAAAAAGGGTGACGGACATATGTGTCAAAATTTTGATAAATGAGTGTTGCAAATCTGACAAATGGCCGTCAGAATTTGACCTCAAATGTACTAGTGAAGGCTTCCATAATTTCCTTTCCCATGAAGTTCCAACACTTCTAAAAGAATATAGACAAAAAGCCATCTGGTCCCAGAGATTTTTTTGGATTCATTTGCATTAAGGCATAATAAATCTCGTCCATGGTAAATTTTCCAATTAAGATTTGGTTATGCTGTTTAGTTATGACTTTAGGAATGTTTCTAAGAAGTTCTTCTTGACATCCCAAATTTGAAGAGTCTCTATTATTTAGAATGTTATCAAAATAGTTTATTGATTCTACAACTATGTCTTTTGGATCTTCTATGGTTTTACCCTTGTCATTAATAATACAAGAGATCCTATTAGTGTTTCTTCTTTGTTTTGTGCTATTATGAAAGAATTTTGTATTTCTATCACCTACATCCAGCCAAGTTTCTCTTGATTTTTGTTTCCAATAAATTTCTTCTCTAGCCAATATCTCTTCATAATCCTTAAGTAAATTCTTCTCCTTATGGTATAGGTCATCATTCATTCCCTCCTTAATAACCTGGGAATTAACTTCTCCTAATTGTATTTCTGGTTTTAGTTTCCTTTCAAAGATATTGCCAAACTTTGACAAGTTCCATTCTAACAACTTTCTGTTAATCCAATTTAGTTTTTTTACTAAACTATACATTTTGGAGCCTGTTATCTTAGGTTTTGACTACCATGACTTGATAAGCTTTAGGATTTCCGGATCCCTTAACCAAGCTTGTTCAAATTTAAAGGCACATTTTTTTTGCTTAGTTTGTTTTATGATGTTAAGAAGTATCAAGTCATGGTCTGATCTAGATAACAAGAGGATGTTGGCTAAAAGTGAAATATCAACATTGGTCAGGCTTTCTTTAAGGAAGAATCTATCTAATTTCTCATCTATATTGCAAAAACCCAGTCTTCTATTGTTCTAGGTGAAGGATTTGTCCTCAGTCAGGATTTCAAGGAGGGAGTTCCTATCTCTCCATTGTGTGAAGTCTCTAGTTGCTACTGGGAGGGTAATCGCACCCCCTCTTTTCTCAGAGTTCTTTGTTATCACATTAAAGTCATAACCAAGGAAACAAAGTGTGTCATTTGTCTAATTGAGATATGATTCTATCTCTTGCCAAACTAAAAGTTTCTGTTTATTTTGAATTGGACCATACACATTTACTAAATTAAAGGACAAATTGAATCTAAAGTTCTTGTCTGTTGCACTCATCCATAATTGTCTACTCTCTATTATGTTGAGTGATATACTACAAGGATCCCAAATAATTGCCAGGCCACCTGATGCTCCATTGTTGGCGAGGCTTCAAATTCCCTTAATCATAATTTCTTTTTAAAATTCCCTAACTCTATGTTATCTAACTTTGTTTCTTGAATTAACATAATCTCTGGGTTGTGAATTTTGATGCAACGTTGATAAAACCGTTGCTTCTTAGGGGTGTTCACGCCCCTAACATTCCACGAGAGGACATTCATGGCTCTTTGGGAAGGCTCTTCCCCTTCCCTATATTCAGAATGGATGTTATTTTGACCTATCCTATAGCTTCCCCTACCAAACCTCTTAATTTTGCATTAGGCTTTCTTCCTCTTTTCCTTTCTTTTTTCGCACAATCCAGGGATTTCTTACTATCTTTTAGCTGGGCAATACCTAGAAATTTCTACTCAAGTGATTCCTTATCCTCTAAATTTATTAAAAATTCCTCTGTTGAACCTCCTAAGGTGTCAATGTTCAAGTTGATTCCCTCAACTAGGAGCTCCTTCTGACGATTTAATTCTTCTTGATCGCAAATCTCATCCAAATTTTTTTCCATTAATTCCTCAACTAATGATTCCCCTATAAAATTTGATATTATAATTACTTCTTCTTTGATTTTTTCATTATCAGATTTTGAGTTTTCTAAATTATCTGGCAGGACCATATTTGGGCTAACTCTGGTTTTTAGAGTTGAGTTAACATTCATCCTTGTTTCGCTAATAGAGTTGACCTTTTCCCACTCTAGTTTTTAGAGTTTAGTTAGCATTCATCCTTGTTTCACCAATATAGCTGATCTTTTCCCCTGTTATCATTGGGCTCACATCCGAGGCTCCATTTTGTCCCACTATATTATCGAGGTTTAAATGCATTACTTGTTTCTTTGATGATGGTTGTGAATAGCCTCTTATTTCATTTCTCACTTCTTTTGTAATGAAATCCATTTTGTTGGGTGATGCACTAATTGAAGTGTTTTTTGGATCATTTTCAGGGTCTAAAATTGCTTTCAGAATGCTTGGGATTTTTTCCCCATCCTTTAAGGGGGATGGGAGTTTGCTAGGGAGTTTTATTGATATGTTATTGTTTATGTTGTCCTTTTTAAATATTAAAGTATCTTTCTGTTCTAGATTACTTAAGAGTAAAACCCCCTGATTCCCTATATCCTTATTATCATTTGTTCTTGTTTCTATATGACATTGACTTGCCATTATACTTAACTCTTTTTCTTTTGAAATTTCCCCTTCCTCTAAAATGGAAGCATTTTGTCCCTAAATAGTGTCTTCTTTCATAGTATGATTTCTAATTTTAGGTGATTATTGTTTTTTCTCAAGATTCTTTGAATCCAAAAGTTCTGTTGGAGGGTTTATTGAAAGATTAATTGAGAATCCCCCCCTATTTCATTGATGGTAATGTCAATTCCTTTGTGGGGGGTAGTTTGAGTCTACATAGGCCTTTCCTTATCCTGAATTTGGATATAGTCTACAACTAATCCTGACATTATACTAGGTTTTAATAGGAACTTGTTGGCTTTACGTTGAATTAATAATTGGGGAAGTGTCTTAATTGAGATGTCCATCTCCACTAAGATGATTGCATCTGATTGTGGATACTTGGTGCCAATAGTTCTTTCAAAGAAACCCAACTTATTTCCTATTTGTTTAAAGATTTTATTACTCAAGAATTCTATTGGTAAATTAGTTAATTTAACTGCTCTTAATACCTTGATTCCTTGTATATTATTAGGATTAAACATAGGACTCCAATCTACAACTTTGAAGTCAAAACCTAAATAACTAGGGCATCTCTTTTTCGTAAATCTATGCTTTGTTTCTAACTTATAACAGTAAACAAAAATAAATTCATTTGCCTGAAGAGATATACTTACCTGATTGCTAAGATTTTCCTTTAGCTAGTCTGCAATTTCCTATGTTGGAACACCATACCCATTCCATCTTAGAAAAACTCCTTTAAGTTTCATTAGATCCTGGGCTCTTTCAATGCTACCGTTATCCACATTTATAACCAACGGTGATTGTGGGGAAATCCTGCGGTGGGGTGGAGAGTAGGGGATAGCTTTTGGGTAGGGACGGCTTGGTGGGACTTTGATTGATAAAAATTGACCCATTTTTCGAGTGATATTCAAAGTATATAAGGGATAAGATCACATTTACTAGATATAGAAAAATTAAATAAATGCAAAAAATAAGACATAGTTAACACAAATTTGAATTTGACCTAAGCTAATAAAATGTGAAAAATATTTCACAATTAAAAATAGATGTATTGTCTTAGTTATAGGATGTTATGCTAAATTTGTTCACTATAGTATAAGATTTAGTTTGAAAAATGACATAAAGTTACATGAATTGGATAATTAGGTGTGGTTCAATTTAAAACCCTTTTTATTCAAACTCAACTCATGTGAAGTTTAACTTTACCCTTCTTGTGAGATTGATAAGTTAGCTTGGTGTATTCAAACACCTAGGAGATTATTGACTTAAAGGTGGTCATGTTTTATTAACATCATTTTCGAAAAAGTAAGGCCATAAGAAAGATTGAAGGTAAAATTCACCTACGTTCAAATAGCTTATAGGTATATGTGATTCTTTGACCTTGTGAAATCAAAATATATTTTAATAATTATTTTTATCTTTTTTGTATGATTTGACTGTAGAAATGAATATATTAAAATACTAGAATAAAATAATAATTTACAAAACATGTACCTGATTTATTCACAATGAATAGTAAAAAAATAATGAAACATGATGTTTTACTTTATTCTTTTCAATTTAAAATTTAATCTAAAGCAATATAAGATCAAATATTTTTTTAAATCAAAATAAAGAACAAATATATGTAATTGTAGATATAATAGTTAATTAATTTAATTAAATATTGAATTAATTAATTAAATATTGAATTAATTAATTTAATATTTAATTAAATTAATCAATTATTATATTATATTTATGAAATAATAAATAAAAATATATAAAAAATGATAGCACAAAAAAACATAATACCATTCTATTTGGTAGATATGATATATCAATATCATGAAATTTTCATGTAAATCATTTGAATATGGGTTGTAAGTTTGGATTTTAAATTTAATTATCTTTTTTTCTTTTTCTTTTTCTTCTAATAAGTAGTAGATCAAAGCCAAGAGTTTTATTTTATTATTAAATTCAAAATTACAAATCCACCTCCATTCGATGCAGGTAGTAGAAAGAAAGAACAGTGTAAAGAAAACCTCCAGCCTTACCTAGAACTTATTGAGTCTAGATCATTAGATTAAAAATCTCGTGCTTGTGGATGTGGGTCAAAAGCTAAAGAGGGACATTAACTCTCTTTTTACATATCTATAGTCTAGCCTTATATTTACAACTCCTACCTCTAGAATATGTAGGATACATAGTTTTCAAACATTACATTGTGTATCTTAGTACTAGACATGCGGGCATACTTGGATTATTTCCATATTTGGAATAATTGATTACATATAGAATATTACATATTACATATTACAAATAGGCCCAATTTATTGACAGCTCAAGACAACCCTTATTCTTGAAGGTGGTGCCACAATTTTCTATTTTTCCCTTATCATCTTGTTTTTGTTAGTACATATTTAAAAATAAACATGCTTCAAATTTTTGCTACAGGTTAGCACATATTGTAAAGCTTGTAATAAAGCTCATCTAATGAGCCTTTATTGAAATATATTATTCACCTTATCAGGAAAGCAAAAAAACAAAACTGTCTAAATAAGTTAGTAAGTATATCTCCATAGATGTCTATTAGCTAAAGAAAAATCATACACTATTTGGAAATGATTTATTTGAATTTAAATAATTCCCATTAAACTAGCCACCTAATCCCCATGTCAAATGTTTCTAATGATGTTTATCATATTTTTGGACTAGGAATTACAGCATAATAGCCATGCCAATATAATCATCTTGTTGTGAAGGTTAATCTAAAATTGTAATAGAAATAAAAGTTAATCAAATAGATTTTATTCGTATGTCATAAGCCATGGTAAACTTTAGCTCAAAGCCTATCCATCTGATACTAGATTGTAAGAGCTATGAGCTATGGCCTGAAATCCTTGAATTAAACAAGAGAAGAGAGAACCAAAAATACTCTACAATATTAACATAATAGATCATAAATACATGCCATATGAAGGGGTCAAATGGATACCCATTTTAAGAGACAAGTACCAAGTGAGAATTTGCTAGAATCCAAGCCCAGTGGTATGGGTAACTATCTATATATGTGCCTTCATAGATTATACATATAGATATAGATATAGATATACATATACACATATATATACATATATATACATATATATATACATATATATACATATATATATACATATATATACATATATATACATATATATACATATATATATACATATATATACATATATATATACATATATATACATATATATACATATATATATATACATATATATAC
Source organism: Chamaecyparis obtusa (assembly GCA_027943335.1). Taxonomy (NCBI): domain Eukaryota; kingdom Viridiplantae; phylum Streptophyta; class Pinopsida; order Cupressales; family Cupressaceae; genus Chamaecyparis; species Chamaecyparis obtusa. The sequence continues at coordinate 135 of BSBK01013748.1, read as the reverse complement.
ATATATATATACATATATTATACATATATATACATATATATACACATATATATACATATATATATATACATATATATAACATATATATATAAATATAGATATATTTATATATATATACATATATATATATATATA
>BSBK01013747.1:0-118592 GCA_027943335.1 Chamaecyparis obtusa | reverse complement strand
TATATATATATTGTATATATATATATATATATATAGTACAAGGGGTGCACAAAGTGCATATGATACAAACAATGAGCTTTAATGAGCATCCAATACAAAATGTCAAAAATGAGGATCAAAATGAATCAGTTGTATGCCTGGTCCTTGGCATCGGGCACTACTCCTTCCCCTGCTAGTGCATCAGGCGGTGGCTTAGCACATGGTGTTGTCGGTCCCTCAGATGCTAGCATATACTAAGATTAAGAGGTAACTCTCTACCTGGGTGGCACAACCAAATAGTATGCAAAAACATAATATGCAACTTGCCTAGTCTGGTGGATGACCTCAACTTGCAATCGTCTAACCTCAGCCTATGACTCCCTCAGATTCCTATTACGCTCTCTCAGTTGGACCTCCAATGATAAGCTATGGGAGCTCTAGTCCCTCAACTGATGTCGTATCCATCAAATCACATCCTGAGGTGTCTACCTTAGCCTAGGGTCTGCCTCCGCCTCCTCCATGGTCTCATCGATGCCACCACTAGTATCAGTCTGCACCTTATGGAGTCAAACCTCAGCTCCTAGGTCAAAATTTGGTGCCTCCTACACCTCATCCATGGGTGCATCCTGATGTGCACCTGATACCTCCTCGGTAGCTATAATACTATTGATCCTACCTAAACTCCCACCCTCACCTCTAGAATGTTGATGCTATAAAATTGTTGGTCTAGTCAGTGGAACTACCTGTAGGATAGGGGCAGACCTCACATCTCCTACTAGTCATGGTGGGATCCCTCTTGCTCTCAACATCAGAGGGATAGGTTGTGCTATCAAGATCTGAACCTCTCATCTCCTCTAACCTCTACCCATAGGGGAAGCTGTGACATCCTCCATCTCCTCCATCGTGGGAATCAAGTCAGTTGGATTAGAGAACCGCTCAATAGGATGCTCTTCTATATATGTCATGTAGGCATCAATAACTCCTACATCTGCTACTTGATCTCATTAGTCCCATTCCCTACTCTGTAACCTGCTATACTCTAGGCTACACACAACAAATGAAAATCTAAGAGCCCACCCCAAACCAATTTCCCGCACTTTTCATGCATAAGAAGAAAACTCTTGGAGCTCATCTTGAACGAGGTCATACTACCTCCAAACCCAAGTAATCAAAAATCACTCCAGGACATTGGTAGAGTGCCCTATCAAAATTTAGCTCTGACAGAAGTAGCCAAACTAAGCCCTCATCGTGGGACACGCCTCCACGTGTAAATATGGCCTCTAGACCAAAAATTTCATATCATCAAGAACACACCTCCAGTACTTAGTTCGACCCATCCTCACCTGTATGATGAACCTAAAATACTTGTAAATCAAAGGATCATGATCCTACATCTCGTCGCCACAAATGGGCTTGCAAATGGAAATGTGCTCCCATGCCCAAATCTAAAGTACAATAGCACCAGATGCAAAAGTCTTACCCTCATGGTATACTATCTCATGCATCTTTGAAAACATGTGGGCTAACAAATACTAACCCCATTTTTACTTTGTTGGGTGTGCTATCAATCGATGAACCATCGGTGCCTAGCCAATCAGTAGACCATTCTGCTAATGGTCAGACATGATAATCCCACTGATCATGCTGACGATAATGCACTCAAGCCTATGAGTCTACCTGTAGCACTACACTAGTACCTCCCAAGATATTTGTTGAGCAATTTTCTCATCTTCTTTGAATAGTGTGTGGAAGGCCTGTAAACCTGTATTCTCAAAACTCAGATAGTCCGGGCGAGGACCATGAAATGGTATTTGAAGAATTTGGTAGACATCCTCTATAGTAACTATAATCTGCCATGTCAGGAGATGAAACATATGTCTCCGAATGGAATCTCTCCACTAGAGTAGTAATCAACCCATGATTTACCCTAATGTTGGGTAAACCTATTAGGAACTTGAATCCACAAGCAACAAGGTGAACCCTCATCAGATCTGGCAGTGCCAAACATAATCTCTGTGTCACTGGATGAGAGACTCGAACATGGACATCGGGGTACCTAACCTATAAAGCAGAGAGACCAGGATGAATATCAGTAATTCACTCAAATTTAGTCATAAATGCACGCAAAATAAGAAAATAAGTATATCAAAAAGTGCATTAAAGGCTATAGATTTCAGCTAGACAATCAAAAATTTTGGAAAAATTCACTAAGGACCTAAAAAATGCTCACTATTTTTCATACGACATTTCAGAAATCAAAAATTGGTGTCAATTGTCATATGAAATTATACAACGACCCATACGATATTCTATGATTATATGACATTCAACATGATCCCGTACAACAACTGAGGGACCCGACGAAATGTCGTACAAGAGATGGGTGTCTCCCATACGAAACTATACTATGATGCACATGACAATTTAGTTGGAGCTGAAATGTCGTATGACATCCCATGAACCAAAATTTAAAAAACTATAAAAATGTGTTAAAAATCCTAAAAAGCAATTAAAATGTGCTACATTGAATTCAAAAAGAGGCACCGAGGTCCACTTACTGGATTCTCGTACTGTCTGGTCTCTGATACCGCCTAGAGCGCTCGAAACAATGTGAAGACACTGGGACCTACATTTTTCTCTCAGAGGGCTCCACAAGGTTTTCAAAGTCAACTCATGCAAATGAATTGAAAATGATCCCTTTTGGCCTTATATAGGTTTTGACCTAATTTTTTAAAGTGCTTCGTTTTATGTGAAAATTGCACCCCTGGCTAATTTCGACACTCTGAACCCATTTTTGGCATCAAAATCAAAATCTGAGATCATTTGCATTGTCAAAAATGTGATTTAAAATTTTTGGACCTAGGACGGCTGATTGCTTGCATACTTGACCTTCAAAACATCACAAAAGTTCAATATTCAACTTATCTAATCACCTAACACCAAACTTCCTAATTTTCCACTTGGTCAACCATGGTTAAATCATTGTCAAACCTACTCAAACATGGTCAACATGACCCTTAAATGATGCAGAATGCATTCCCAAACATGTACAACCACTTCTATACTCAATTATGTTGCTTCACATCATTTCACGTTGGCTTTCTCACCAAATTTTGATTTTAATCCCGAAGGGACGTGGTATTACACGTCATTAATCAAATTTGTCAATCAAATTTTCTTCAAGCAATCAAGACAACAACAACGTCTAGTTGCTGACTCATTAAAGTCCTCGTTTCTTGGGGCACATCGTTTGGGGCATATCAGATTCATTGAAATCCATATCAATCTGGTATTCTCTCATAAACTTGTAAACTGTATCATCTCTTCGTAACCATCGGTTCAGTTGTGTTATTTCCTTGATTCTTCATAACTAAAGGGTTCAAATTTGGCATCCTTTCGATTCCTTGGACAATCAGGTCTGGAGTTAGGACAGTCACTTCCTCGTAATCATAGGTTCAAAATCGAGCGTTTTATCACTTCTTCATAATCACCAGTTCATTGTTGTTATTGTTGACATCATCTTGATTCTTTGGTCAACCAAGACCTGAATCAACATCTTCAAAACTTCTAATCAATTTCTGTCTCAGAATTGGTTAATCTTTCAGGTTCAGTTTCTCCACCACATAACTGAGTCCAGACATCAAAAATAGATTAATCTTTGGACCACTGTGCTTCACACAGTAATTCAAAGAGGGGCAAAATAAAATACCCCAAAAATGGGCTTTAGTACCATTGACCTCCTACATCGACAAATCGATCAAAATCAACCCTAAAGTCCTAACCTAAGGCACATCCACACATCGAATCATCAAAAACCCTAATCGATCCTATCTCAATTCTGCAATGGGGAATATTCCTAAATATTCCTAATCTATCCTAATTATCTTTAATTAAATATTATTTGGTGATAAATGATATTATTTTTATTTATCCTAAAGTCAATTAATTGAATATGTTGAATATTTAATAAATTAAACTTTATTTAGCCACTTAATTATTTTAATTAGATTTAATTAACATTATTCTTAATTAATATTGTTTATTTGACAATAAATCATAATTTCTAAAAATAATCGATTGAATATTTATTTAATTGATTAAAATCAAGTTGTCAAATTTAATAATATGATTTTGAATAAAGTTTGATTAAAATAATTGATTAACCCATAAATCAGTTATTTAATTGTTCAAATTAGTTAAGTTGAGAATAAAAGCACATGGAAATTAAATAAACTCATAATTATCTATGCACAAATCAGAAAAGCAGTTAAACTCAAAATCAACTATTGAATTCAATTTGTTAACTTTTCAAACTCAACATGTGATTGTGAGTTGAAAAGAAGATACAAGTGATCTCAAAATTCTAATTCGAGTTAAAAAGATGATTTTGCTAGATAATTATTTCTAAATTTCCTGATAACTCAACAATCAATCTGAGTTGATCAGGGAGAGATTTTTGGCTTTCCATGAGTTCTCAAAACCCTGGATTTCTATATAAATAGGCCTTAGTCCTTTATAAACGATCGTGAATTTGGAGAATCAAGTATTTGGAGAATAGCAGCGCCATATTGTCGAATCTTTGAGATTTGTACAATTGTTGAGATTATTTACTAACATTGATTTCTTCATTCATAGCATTTATAGCATTTATTGTTCTCATTGTTTTAGATCAATTTTTCATCTAGATTTCATCATTATTGTATAGAAAATCTAAAAACATAGATTAAAATTGCATTCATTTCATTAGATTTTGCATTCAAATCCTTCATTTAGATGTTGCATTGTCACTGATCTCAGTTAAAATCTGAGAATACCATACTTGCATCTACTAGAAGGTGCTAAATCGCCTGGTTAATGATATTTGTCTTTATTGCATATTTTTCTGATTATTTTGACCAATAATGTTTTACTGAAGTGTTGTGTCCCATAAATAGGTATAATTTTCACACACACAATCTGGACTGATGAAAACAGGAGCATCCACAATTGCTTTATTTATCTCCTCGAAAGCCCTCTTTGTTGCAGGTTTCCAATCTATCTTTGCACCCTTCTTCAACATGTCATTTAGTGGCTTGACTATTTCTGCAAATCCTGATATGAACTTCCTTACGATGTTAATTTTTCTAAAGAATGATTTTAGCTCTTTCTGACTAGTTGGAAATCCCAACTTTGAAATTGCTTCAATGCGCTTAGGATCAATTGAGATTTTGCGCTTTGAAATTACATGTCCTAGAAATTTTCCTTCAGTGATCGCGAACATACATTTCTTTGGGTTCAATGAAATTCCATATCTTTTGCATCTCTAAAAGATTCTCTTTAAATCAGTTATATGATCTTCTCTGCACTGAGAAAACACAGTGAGATCATCCATGTATATAATAATGTATTTATCGACCAAATCCTTGAAAGCATAATCCAAGGCTCTCTGAAAAGTGGCTCTGGCATTAATCAAACCAAAGGTCATTCTTTTGTATGCAAATGTGCCCCACTTAGTCATAAATGTAGTTTTCAATCTATCTTCTTCTTCTACCATCACTTGGTTATACCCAGAATAACCATCTAAAAATGACATCATTTGGTACTGGATAATTGTCCTTCTCTAAAGCTCTGTTAAAATTGCAAAAATCCACACAAAACCTTATTTCTCCACTCTTTTTTCTAACAGGAACCAATTTGGTGACCCATGTTGAGTATCAGACTGAAAAAATTATTCTGGTAGAAAGCAATTTCTTCACTTCTTAATGTATTAGTGGCTCTAACAGGGGATTTATCAGTCTCTTCCTTTATTGAAATGGTTTACTAGTTGGCCTCAGTGGAATTATGTGCGTGATGAGGGAGGTTTCATAATTCTTCAAATCTTCATATCCCCATGCAATTACATCTAGGAATTCCCTCACAAGCTTTAGAATATCTTCCTTTTCTTGAGGAGTACAAACTTTACCAATAAAAACATTCTTCACATTCTCTTTAGTTCCCAAGTTCACCTTTTCACACTCCCCTCCTTCAGCTATTTGATACTTGAGGGCGCTTAATCTGTCTGAATCAAAAAGTATTTCTAGCTCAAGCATCCCCTTAGGAATAGTATTTGTCTTCAAATTCATAATCTCATCTATTTTGAACTGAGCTTGTTGTTGTTATCCCTCATCGATGACCTGTGCTTCAAATACTCTTGAACTTTTTAGGAAATCAAGGATATGCTTACCATCTTCAAATACTTGGAAGTTTTTTATGTTGTCCATAACAAATGGTGCCAAAGTCAATTCAACTATGAAATTCTTCACAAAATCCATGGCTAATGGTTCCAAATAACTTGTAGATTGATCCAATGAATTTGTTACCGGATTGCACGCCCCATTTATTCTTTTGATGTTGAAGGCATCAAAGCTTTCAATCAAATCCCAAACTCTATTGTGATAACGACCTAGTCTTTTATCATGACATGCATACTATTTTTGAACTTGTCCTACTACTATATCTAAATCTACTCGCACATGTAAGATCTTGGCACCCTTTTGGATAGCAAGGAGCAATCTAATAACCAAAAATTCATACTTGGCCACATTATTTGTGCAAGGAAATTTTAATATGTGTGCTTTGAGATAGGCTTCCCCTATTGGGCTAATAAGTTCAATGCCAGCTCCACTTCCTTTCTTTGATTTTGATCCATCAAATGATAAAGTACAAACTTGAGTACTGGAAGGTTCACCTTTCGATTGCTTGACTTGTTTCTCATGTTCTTCTTCAAAATAAATCTTCTCATCTTTTTTAACTTCCTTATACTGTGGTTCTAAGGTCGCTACTTGACTTGGATATTTCACATCAACAACTTCTTCAATATTTCTCACCATTGATTCTTGTGGGACCATCTTTGAAACTTGTGCAGTTGTAGCTTTGCACATTGTGCATGATATTTTAGAATGACAAGCATTATGTATTCTACACTAATTAGGCAGCAATAGATTTTGAATGTGAGCATCTTTCCCCAACTCAAATTCTTACTTAACACTTTCCAAGACAAAATTCATAAAAAAATTTAACATTCCTTTAATTATTGATGATTCTGAATTATCATCAGTTAGTGCCTCTACAAGCTTGCGCATTATGTTTGGACATCCTCCCTGATTACAACCTTGCAACATCAAGATTTCCCCAATTTTAGGTGCATAAGATCCTAGACTTGTTTCCATGAACAGGATCTCATTATCCTCTCTATATTAAGTTATCAACAATTAGAGCCTTGGCGTGCTCTCTATCCTTATCTGATTTGGGATTCCTCTCCATGGAAGCCACATGTGTGAAAAGTTAGTTTCTATGTATCCATTCAATTTCCTTTCCTAATCTCTACTTAAAAGCATTCCATATCCTTTAGGAATATCCATAACTGATATGTCAATGCAGCTCTAAACTCGTGGATCTAAAGCCAATTGCATATGAATATTATTTAGTTCTCCCACAACTGGAACTTATGTTTTATCAAGCTAAGTTGCCTTCTTATCTATTTGTAATGGGACTAATCCTAATTTTCTACATATGTCAAGGGGCATTACATTACTTGATGCTCCAGAGTCAATTAGATAGTTATGCAACATTTTTTCCAAAAATCTGGACTGATACAAGGAAAGGGGCAGACTCCTCTTTTCCTTGGTATAAAACCATGAGTTTTTGTTCTCTAGGATTAAATTCCTCATTGTTCACATTCTGTAGTGTGTTGCTCCCATTCTAAATAGTATTTGTTGTTTGTTCTACAAGAGTGGTGGGATCTCTGATTGTTTCTTCTCCTTGAAGTGAAGGATCATTTTGCAAGATTCCTTCCTCAAAAAAAAATTTGCACCATCCCGATGAAGCTTGAACTTTGTGAGATGTCAAGTGCCCTTGTCTATACATTTTCAACAACATTCATGTTTTGTACAAAACTAGATTGATGATTTTTAGGGGGACCTCTAGGTGGGTATGAAGTATTCTGCAAGATGATCTTTGGAGGTGCATCATTCAAACTCCCCAACAATTTGTCCCTTATCTCAGGAATTTTCATGAATTCATACAATGGTAGACTTACTTTTATCTTCTTAAATTCCTCCAGTACGCAAGATCTCAACCTCTTGAATTCCTCCCTAGGAGGATTTTCTTTTTGTCCTCCATTTTTTATAGTAGATTGCACCACAAGTTTCCCTTTCTGATTTTGTGAGGCAGTGGTCACAACAAACTATCCTTTTTCTCCTTGTGCACTACCAGGCTATCGATACTTGGATAAATCTCTTAGAGGACTCAAAGTATTACTTGCATTAGGATGCAGGGAAGTTGTAAAGTTGTTTGGAGTAGATGTCGTCAATGGCTCATTATTTCTATAATTTCTCTAATAAGTCTTCAGTGCAGCATTTCCAGATGTTTGTTGAAAAGCTTGAAGTTCACTTACTCCTTCCACTAGGACACTATTGTAAAGTGGAGGGAAAATAAATCCATCCCTCTGCAATAGCTCATTTGGAGAAATAGGTGGAGGCTGATTCTCTGGTGGAACTTGATATCGTAGTGCCTCCACGGGACCATTTGCTAATGTAGGCATAAATTTTTGATTAGTTTGTATAGGCATGTAATCTTGAGAATCAAGAGGTGGAAACTTAAAATCATCAAAGACCGGTGCCTGTTCGTATGTGGGAGCAGGTACTAGTTCATAGCCTATAGGCGGAGGATTTTTAGATACAGTAATGTTTATTACTTCTCCTTTGATGATATCAGCTGCTCTTTAAAAATCTTGGCATTATAACTCAGAAGGTTGATTTGTTTCATACATCCTACACCATCTTGACAATGTTCCTTTTACCAGGAAAACTTTGTCAACAGGTCAACTTTCAGAATATGGTGGATTGTCCAATGGTGAAGGAACTTTGCCATTGTTTAGGTTTGTATTCCATGATCTTTTATGGTACCCTTGATTATTGTTTCGATACACAAAATTATTTTCTTGATAACCTTGATTGTTATTTTAGTATCCTTGACTTTTATCTTGATGGTTCTCATGGTGAGCTAAAGGATTTCCTTGATACCCTCGGTTATTTCCTTACTGTGACTGATAATTCCTTTGTGAGTTTTGAAATTGATTATTCTAATTTCTGAGGTAAGTAACCTCAGTAGAAAACTTCTTTAATTTTTCTATTAAGTCTTTCATTTCATCTTGTTCTTCCTGAGTCCTTGTGGAAGTGGTTGTATTCTAAAGATAGACAGATTGTACGAGCACTGCATGAGATATCAAAGCTCCCAGATGCGGTACTAGCTGATTAGAAGGAGCGGGAATGGGATTAAAAGTAGGAGCATAGTTCGACATCCCCTAATTCAATGTCTTAGCATTCCCAAAGTAACCAGGTGCTCCAACAACGGTTGCTAGTGACTGTAAATTGATCTTCTTGGCCTCATAATATGCTTGGATCAAATTGGTGGGAGCCATATGAGTTTTCTAGATGAACATAGACATGAAACAATCCAAGGCCGCATAGTAAATAGGTCTCACAACATCATCATTTATGTGCAAAGGATCACGCAACTGAGTAGGCCCTTTGAAATCTGTTGTTGAAAGCCCCAATAGGTTCACGCTCTTGTCTTCTTATCTCAATGAATTTCCTATACAATTTAGTAGGGGTGATAGGCAATCTGAACTTCCCCAAGAATGCATCCTTCATCTCTTTCCATGTTTGGATTGAATTCACAGGTAAACTAATATACCAATAAATGCTTCTTCACCTAGAGAATATGGGAATAATCGGTATGCCACATTTTCATCTTGAATATTTCTATTCTGCAAAGCATCTTCAAAAATATTTACATGTTCATCAGCAGTGCAGTTGATGTTGTTCACCAAGAACTTAGAGCAGAAATGATCAGGATTCTTTGGCATATAATTATAAGCAGCAAATGTTAGGTCAGAGGTGATGCATTCTACAATCGCCATTGTTGTGCCATTGTTGGAACTTGTTGTTGGATGGTTGTAGGTACAATGGCTTGTATAGGTATCTGTACTATCAACTGTTGAATTTGTGTAGCTCCTTGTTGAACTCCTTGAGTGGTCCCTTGTGTCTGACGTTGTTATAGTGGAGTTTGAAATTGTCTCATAAGATCAACTACACTTGGTGAGTCCTAACTTGTAGATGCTTCTTTTTTGCCTCTCCTAGGCTTTGGATCAAAATTTAGTTATTCTAGTTCTTTTTCTCTTGGAGTGGATCTCAAGATTCTTCAGTGTACCATAGGAGAGAATGAATTAATGTGCTCCAGTATGTGAAATCTACTTTAATTCCTTCTTACAGGTGATGGAGGTTGTTGATTCCTCTAAATGACCAATTCTCTTTGAATAGATGCTTCAATCCTTTGAGTTTTTTCTTCTTCTAACACAAAGCTTACTCGCATATATTCAGCTACACTTATCTTAACTTTCTAGGTGAGGGAGTTCAATCCTATGATGATGTCTTCTTGGTCATCTCCAAATTTTAGGTTAGGTTGTAAGACTAGTACGATGTCTCTATACAGAATTACCATATAAATTCATAACATAAAAAATTATGTCTTTTAGTAAAGGCCCTCCTTCTAGTGCCAGTTTCTATTAATGTGTGTTTTATGACTCACCAAATAGTAGAACAAAATATTGAGATATATTATCCTCTCTTGAACAAAGTACTGTGTATGCTAAGATTGCAGGAAGATCATACGATAACTCCAAGGTTACTCGACTTGTGGAAAAGCTCGGTGTTGATGTGATTTGCTGATGATCACAAGGGGCCTTACATTTTCAATCCTTTATGTCATGATGAATATGGGTACTATCAAAAGATTTTCAAAGAAGTACTATTTTTTTCATTTGACCAGATATGCAGAAATGAAAGGGGGTTTAGGTTTCAAAGATCCTAATCTGATCCTAAGGGTTATGATAGAAAAGAAAGTACTATGATGGACGATTTCCTCAATTACCAAGTCATGCTTTTCCAAGTCAAGCTACAACTATGCGTAGACTGGTGCAATCTTCAAAGGTTTGTAGGAATGATTGAATTTAGGCACATGGATAAGGGGTTCAGGCTAACTTTTCACAATGATTTAGAATCACTAAAATGTCAAAAGTATGAACTACAAGAACTCATCAAAACATCATTATATTCTCCAAAATTATCATAACACTTTATCTACTAAACTTAATCTAATTGAGAGAATTATAAAACCAAGCAAGCATTAAGACACATCAAATGATCACCACACTTCAATGAAAATTCTATTATCTCAATATCTCATAAGCAACAATCTCAAAATTTGCTCCTTACAACTGAGAAGAAGAGGCCTTTATATAGGTCCTCAAAAATAATGACTCGCTCAAATCAAAACAATAACCGATGGTCCATATTTTTCCACCTCAACCCTAATTAGGGTTAGGGCACAAAAAAGGAATCTAAATTAATACAAAAATTAATCCATTACCATAGTGGGTAATAAATGCCCACTATGCATGCACACTTAGAAGGCAGGTGAGGTGTAATAAATGACCATTATGTGCTCCCACTATGCATTAAATGTGTCTTTTGTCTTATCTTTGACCTCTCTACTTGAATGTCTGGAATCTATCTAGCATTGTTTCCAATTCTTCCACGCTGACATTGGGTGTCGACTCTTGCTTGAATTCCAAGGTGACCATTACTCACTCAAACTTCTTCAAACTATCATCCCAATTCAGTACCAAGTCCTAAGCGGAATGCATATCATTCAACAATATAGAAAGGTTCTCATAATCATCGTTCATGAAAAATATCATCTGAAAGGACTCCTCCAACTTTCTTTTCAAGTTTCCTAGAGTTATCTCTTCTTCAACAAGTCTTTGTGATAAAAGTCAGGCGACATTGTTGGAAACTTCCTGTCAGATATTATCAGCTACTTCCTTCAGTCAAGTGGATTCCTTAATGAAATGCTCAAACATTTCCTTGGCCAACATCACTACTCCATACCATCTAGAAAAGTCATATGCTTCACCCTCTCTAATAACCCCACCATCAATCAGTTTCTCGCTAGGTATCTCCATCAACTCATGCAACTCTGTAATTATCTCATCCCTATAGATGCGCTCATCCTCCCAAGATCCCTCAATACACTAGATCCAGGAAAGGATGGAAAGTGTTCTATTATGTATCTTTACCAAATCCTCAGTGTGTTTTTATGCCTCCTTCAGGATGCCCTCAATCCAAACCTTTGATCCTTATAAAATCTGCTTGAGTCTATCTATTCCTTCAATGAACTCCATAGGAACAACCAGAGGAATGAATGATGGATCCTTCTTACTAACTGGATGAGACAGGCTACTTATGTAGTCACATAGGGCTTTAATTTTACTTTTCTTCTTATGATAATTCTCCTCAAACTTCTTCATTTTGTCTTTCACTGCCTGCAAGGAGTCATCAAAATCCTCTGTGACCTGTGCCCTGGATGCATGACCTAAGTCAACCTTGGTTATTTTATATTCTTTAGGAGCTATTTGATCCTTTGCTTTATCTACCATTGGTGTTACAACCTGCAAGATCTTGGATCCAGATTCTCCTCAGATAATCTTTGTGAACCTCTTTGCCTTTCCCTTTTCATCTGATCAGTTGACTCGGTCTAAGATTTCTTGCAATTCAGCTACTAGGTCAAACTCCTTTTCTTGGCCTCTTTGAATCCTTTGTCTCAGCCATTCTGGAACATTTGCATCCTGATCTTTCTGCACTACCAATTGTTCTTGTCCTTGAACTATTCTAATATCAATTTCTTCCTCTACTGTAGGAATTTCTGTCACTATTTCTGGAACTTCCTCTTCCACCATTTCTCTTTCTAGAAGTGTACCAAGACTCTACTCAATAGTGATATCCTTCTCTCTGCTCCTTGTTTGTGGAAATCGTTCATTAGCATTGATACTCAGTCTATCCTGAACTGACCTATTTATGTGGTCTTGCTCCATCATCCTCCTTGTGGTATCTGTTTCCTCCCTGGTGAAAGTTCCTATCTCTTGTAGACTCAGAGTCTGACTAGGAGAGGATGGTACATCTATAGACCTCTTCCTTTTCTTTTTTGGTTCTTCAATGTGGAGGTCCAACTTCATTTTTGCATGTACTTCGTGAGAAACACCCTTATCCTTTCTATGTTCTACACTACCTGATGGAATTTTCCCATCTTTCATCACTCTTCCTTATGGTTGCCTTGGTCTTTCATCCCTCGATACCTGATGACCCATCAGCTGGTATGTCCATTATTCCTTTGGTATGACCACCTGGCTTAATTGCCTCCCAATCCAGTACCTAGTGAAATCCAAGACCGATCTAGACAATGTGTCAAGGTCTAGAACTTCTTTCCTTGACCAATCATAGGCACTAATTTCTCTCTTCTCAAGGTAATATCCTTTCCAAGCCACATTTAATTCTTCCTCCATCTAGTCAGGAATATGAAAAGTATTGCATCCTCTAATCAAGTTCAGTGGCAATTTGGAGTGCATCCTTTTCTTCATTGTGTGCTCATCTGCAACATTTGCCCAAAAATCCTCAAGGTATGCCATATGTTGATATCTGATCCCTGCTACTAACCATATCTTGTTGTAAGGATCAAAGTTTAGCCTTTCTATATATAGAAGAAGATGGAAGAATGATAATTCCTCATGGAACTTCTCATCCTCCTTTAGGCATGTGCACATTTCAGCTTCATCTCTCCCAATGGAAATTGGAAAATTAAGTCCCAATTTCTTCTTTCCTTTATGAATCTTGTCGTAGACAGTCAGCTGTTGGGTGATTTGTAGTAAGAAAATTTTATCTGTTGGATACCTAGGAAGCTTTTATGGTTGTGCTAAGAATATTTGAAGCATGATGTAGGAAAAAGTGGGAAACTAAATAAACCATACCTCCTATTCTTCCACCAATTTTTATGGCTTTTGTCGACAATCTCACATGTAGCTTCTTTGGCAAAGTTCACACAATATGCATTGCAAATGCATCATTAACTCGGACATAATCATGAATTGCATGTAGATGCAACTAAGGATATCAATCATATACTTTCAACTATTGAGTTCCACTCCTGATTTCTCCTTTGCATCTTAGTCCTTCATATCTTGTTGCTCCTGCTAGCATATATATGACATACGAACTCATGTAGAATTTATTTGTCTACTCCAAGCTCTCTAACTACTCGCTCAGGTTGTCATTGATCAACCCCGCCCAGTCTACATGATTATGTTCTTCCACTACCTGCTTAATGAAGTACCACATCCAACTCTCGAAGAGATAAGACTAAGGTAGGACAAATATCCTCCTCAACATCATTATCATGTCACTATATTCTCGGTGGAAATCTAGCCACACTAGCTCTTTGGGCAGCTTGGAAAAATGAGATATGTTCTTTCTCAGCCACTTGTTATTGATGATCTCCTCATAGTACTAGACTTCGTCCATGAAGACTCTTCTTCTTGCTCCTTTGTTTTCATTACCAATCTCTGAGAGGAAGGAATTCCAAAGGCCTCCGAAATGGCTAGTGGAGAAAGGTCTGCAAGTAAATTTCCATCAAGATCTCTAATTGTTCTATCTCTCGCCTGGTCGAGCTTTGCACACTCCATGATCAATTCAGGATGCTGGAAGGCATGAGGGAATTCAGTTGCAGCCACCATACCACTATTCACTATTTTTCTAGCTAAGTGTGTCGGATGATGTTCTCTATATCCAAACATCCTCATGTGGAATTTATTTAGGTCCAGGCATCCGAGGTTGGTATCACTAATTTTTGAAAACTTTGACATGATCTTGGATTCTGGATAGAATCTACTCATTCTTTATCAGCTGCCTTATGGTCATGTTTGTTCCTCTAGGTTATGTCATCTCATTCTCCTACAAAATAGAAAAGAAACAGACATAAGAGCATGCAGGAAAAAAAACCAAAATAATTTCTTCAGAAAAGAAGATTTTAGAATTTTGGAAGTTTCTCTATTTTCCCTTGGAATAGGAAATTTATTTCTCCCAAGAATTTTCATGATCCTTCCCACTTATTGAAAAGAAATCCCCTTTTTGTAGAAATCTATAATTTCTGGAAAAACAATTCCATGCTTCCCAAGAAAATCTACGCTTCCCCTTTTCTCTCTCCAAGAAACTGTACTCAGCTCAATAAGAAATTTACTCTCTTTCTCAATCTCTCTGCTTAGCTTGCTCTTTGAAATTTGTGAGTGAAAAAATGAATTGGGAGAGGGTCTCTTTTATAGACTTGGGAACCCTGGAAAGCTGCTTTAAAATGAAGCACTAAATTTGACATATTCCACTTTCAAAGAGATTCCTTGCCATTTGTCACTGTTTTTCTCTCAGCTTTTTGGGCAATTTCTAATTTGAGTGCTTGACTTCATGGAAAAGTTTTATCCAATTTCCTTTTTTTGATTTTTTATTGCTTTTAAATATTAATTAATTAAATATTTAATTAATTTGAGATTTTGAATCCAAAAGCAATTTTCCATTTTTTGATTTTTTTTGAGTTAATTAATTAAATATCAATGAAATTAATATTTAATTAATTTTAAACTTTAAAATGTAAAATCAAAAAAAATCTTTAAACCAATTTCCCATTTTCATGAATTTTCATTTTTATTGCTTTTATGGATTATTTTTTGTTTTATTGAATATCAATAGAAAAATCAATATTCGATTTGTATTTTAGTTTTAAATCGATTTACTTCGAGCTTTATTTTCCAAGTTTCAAAAAAAATTATTATTTTGCTTTTCCTCGCGCTTTGGAAATTTAGGATCCCTGGATTTTTTCCTGATTCTAATTTTCAAGCTTTTCAATTTTTAAGATTTTGGAAATTTTTCTTTTTGATGTTAGAAATTTTCAATTTCTATGAATTTCTGAAGCTCTTCAACGTTTTCCAAATTTTTAATTTCCAAGATTAAAATTTTGAACTTCTCTTGTGTTCTGGAATTTTTCTTTGATGATCGATTTTTCATTTTTCAATCAAAATATCAAATATAAATTCAATATTTAATTGGTTTCCAAATTCGGCTCAACAATTGATTTTCTTCAAATTCATCTGATTTATAAAATAAAAAAAAGGACTTCCCAAAAATCCAAAGCTCTAGAATTTTCAAGATCTTGCAATTCTTGAAATTTTTATTTTACTTAATTCACAAACTTTGAAAAAAAAAAATGAGGGCCTTGCATTTTGAATGCATTTTATGTGGGTTCAGGATTTAACTTTCTGTGACCACCTCTATTTTGTGCTCTGGGCGCACATTGGCTTAAGTCGGGGATTTTCATTTTTTAAACATTCCCTTACTGCCCCCAAAATGCGCTCTGGGCACACATTGCATGGAGTTGAGGATTGTAACTTCCTCCATGTTTCGTGACTACCTTAGAAATACGCTCTGGGCGCACATTGTGTGGGGTTAGGGATAATTACTTTTTTCAATTTCCATGACCGAGCATGAAGTGCAATCTAGGTGCATATGGGGAGAGGATCAGGATTTTAATTTTTTGACCATTCCTTGCTCACGTTGAAACATGCTCCGCTATTCTTGGACTCCACTGTGGATGTTTCTTCTTTCATCGATCTGGATTATGATTGCAGATTATGGATTCCTTCATTCATTGTGTTATGTGTTCAAACAAAATCTTTTACTGAAGACTTCATCTGCATTTTGAGAGGAATTTGGCAAATTGGAATTATTGTTTTATCGAATGGAACAGGACTTATTTGGAGACCGATACAACAACTTATCAAGAAAAGACCCAAAACAGGGGGGAAAGCTAAAGAAGAAGAAGAAGAAGAAGAAGACTGGTGATAAAAGAAAATTATCAACTCTTGAAAAATATGATGGTGGTTCAATTAGATTTGGTGATGATAAGGAAACATATATTGTTGGTATAGGTTTTATTACTTTTGATGGAAAGTATAAAACTAAGAAGGTTTACTATGTGAAGGGATTATTTCATAATCTTTTGAGTGTTGGATAGATGTGTGAGAATGGCTACGATGTTGTGGTTAAGAATGGAGGTTGTGAGATTCAAAAAAGGTCTTGAATAGTTATTACAATTGGAAAAAGAATAATGAGGAGCTTGTATCAACTTGAAGGAGCTACAAAAGGATGTTTACTATCTCAGATTAATGACAGTTGTCTTTGGCACCAGAGGATGTGTCACATTAATTTTGACAACTTGGTAATAATAATTTCATCATGTGCAGTAAAATATTTAACAAGAGTGTGAAACCTAGACAATATTATCTATAAAGGATGTCAAGAAGGAAAGAAAAGAAGAGATTTGTTTAAGGCAAAAGATCACTCATCTACTACTTTGACAGTTTGATAGATCATTCATCTTGGCAAGTTTGATGGTAGAGCTAATGAAGGTATATTTTTAGAATATTCTACAAGAGAAAAGTGTACCGGTGTTTTTGATTAAGGTAAAAATAGGTTTTGAAGGGACCTAAAACCCTTTATAGCTAGATTTTGAATGGATTTGGAACCCACAATCAAAAAAATTTCAAAAGATGGGAAAATGAAATCACCAAACAACCATGGGAAAGAGGCTCCCATTACCAAAAATATGGGTTGTACAAGCAGGCTCCCACAACCTAGGAAAAAAATTTGTAAATAAACAACCAGCAAACAATCTAAAACCATAAAAGAAAAAAACAAAACACCGGACTAAGTTCCCCCAGCCTAGAACCATCAAGATTTACATTTAACATTTCCCTTGTGGGAATAAAGAGTCACATCAAAAGAGAGCAGCACAGAATAAGAATAGAGGTGTTTTTACTAGAAATAGAGCAGCACAAGAGAAAGTTTAATTGTGTTTACTTTC
The DNA here is from genome assembly GCA_027943335.1 of Chamaecyparis obtusa. Classification (NCBI taxonomy): domain Eukaryota; kingdom Viridiplantae; phylum Streptophyta; class Pinopsida; order Cupressales; family Cupressaceae; genus Chamaecyparis; species Chamaecyparis obtusa. The sequence continues at coordinate 100,796 of BSBK01013747.1, read as the reverse complement.
TAAACTTAAGCCTTAATTTGAAGAAGAAGAAGAATTTAATGATAAGAATTGGGTAAGAGAAATGAAGGAGGAACTTGATCAAATAGAGAAGAATCAAACTTGGGAACATGTGCCCAGACTGGTTGACAAGAATGTAATTGGTATAAAATGGGTTTTCCAAACAAGTTGGATGAAATTGGAAAGGTAATAAGGAACAAGGCAAGCGTGTGTTGCCTAGATGGAGGTGATCCAAATGTTTCTAGATTTTGCATCATTTAAAAATTTCAAGGTCTATTGGATGGATGTTAAGTCCACATTTTTGAATGGAGAACTGAAGGAAGAAGTTTACATTGAACAACTAGAAGGATTCAAGTCAGATGTGAATCTGGATGTTGTGTGTAGATTGAAGGTGTTGTATAGATTTAAGCAGACATCTAGAGCTTGGTATGGAAAATTGGATAGGTATCTGATTGGACAAGGATTTTAGAAAGGATTAGTTGATCGTAACTTGTATTACAAAATTTATTTGGATCATATTTTGATTGTTGCACAATTTATATTGATGACATAATTTTTAGAGGAAAAGATTACTTGTGCAGAAAGTTTGTAGAGGAGATGCAGAAGGAATTCAAGATGTCTATGATTGGTGAGTTGAATTTCTTTCTTTGAGTGCAGGTAAATAAGAGCAGTAAAGGGAATTTCATTTCTTAGTCCATGTATATCAAAGTATTATTGAAGAAGTTTGACTTGGAGAATTATAAACTAGTATGTACTCCTATTATTACTGGATGTAAATTGGATAAGGAAGATGATTCACCAAAAGATGATGCAAGTAAGTATAGATCAATGATTGGAGTACTATCGTATTTGACTACTACTAGACTAGATATTATGTATGTTGTATGCTTCACAGCCAAATTTTAGCAAGAACCAAAAGAGTCACATGTTATGGCAACAAAAAGCAATTTTCGTATTTTTGAAGGGTATAGAAAATTTTGGACTATGTTATCCAAAAAGTTTAGATTTCACTCTAGTAGCTTACACTAATGCAGATTGGGTCGGATGTCTGGATAACCACTGAAGTACCAGTGGTGGAGCTTATTTTCTTGGCTCCTATTTGGTTTCTTGGTCAAGAAAGAAGTAGGATTATGTAACATTATCAACTATTGAATCAGAATACATTGCAGCATCCTCATATTGTACTCAAGTATTGTGGATGAAACATACTTTAAAGGATATAGATATAAATTTTGATGAACCAATTTTAAACATGTGTGATAATACCAATGTTATCAACATTTCAAAAAATCCAATGCAGTATTCGAGGAAAATATATATATCTATCAAGTATCAATTCTTGAGAGAGAATGTATTGGAAAAGGAAGTTAAGCTTGAATATGTACCTACAAAGGAGCAAATTTCCTATATCTTTACAAAACCATTGAGCAAGGATACTTTTGAGTATCGTAGGGGGAAGTTGAGTGTTTTTCCCCTTCCTAGTGTTTAGTAAATGCACCAGTGTGTGCATTCCATCCAATGAATTTTATGCTTATTCTTTTCTAGATCAATGCTTGGAAACATCCTCTCAAGGAGAGAAAAGTGAGTCAGTAAGCCAAATTTTTTCCCTTTGTCATTGTTGTCAAAGGAGGAGAAGAACAATGGTGAAGAATAGAAAACTTTGATGCTGATATCTTTTGATAGTGAGTTGTTTGCTTTGTTATTGATAAATGTTTCCATCAATAAAAAAGGTAAGTATTGTTAGAATGTGAATTTGATGTTTTCATTAATGTCAACATATCATATGCATAGATGTAGATTGGTTGTTTTAATGCTTTAGTAGAAGCGTGCACTGAATGATGTACTTTAAATATTTACTCTTATTTGTGTCAGTGTTGGTTCTATATTTTGTGTAAAATATCATGGATCATTTATTTGGGTTTGGTCCTATCTTAGATGTGTTCATTGTGTTTTGGTCAATGCATTTGTATTATAATGTATAGATCCTATCCATTGGTACCAAAGATCTCGGTGATGGTGTAGCATGCTATTATGTGTGAGGCGTATTGTATTGAGCAAGGTGGTCCATGTTTCATTTCTTACTATTGTGGGGATGCTTCAATGTGACCTATTTCAAATTGTATTAGGTTGACATAGTTTTTGGCATGAGATGGTATAAGAGAGCGATGAATATACTTGTTATATGCTTGTATGTGATTATATTAAATTAAGTGAATGTGAATCTAATAAGGGAAGATCTATGCGTTGATATATATGCAAGTTGATACAATCAGTAGCATACTACTATATCATTTCTATATTATAGAGTATTGGTGACAGTGACTTCAGTGGTAGATTCAACTTTCATGTCCTATATTATGGTAGTGAGCCTATGTGTACTGGCAATGAGCCTATCTATATCAGCAATTAGACTTTCTTATTTCTAGGTAGTTAACCCAACCAGTAGTGAGCCAACCAATAGTGAGAAAACTGGCAATGAGCCCTTTGTAAAAATCACCTTAGCCATTGTTCATTTCATGAGAATTAGCTTTTTTATGTTTTTTCTCAGTTTGGATTTCCACTTAAATTTTGGTGTTCATTATATCGATGATTTTGTGCTTTCAATTTCATGTTCACATATGTTATAAATTTTTGATTGGTTTAAGTATTTGTTGGATTATCATAAGTAAAGGAAAATGTTTGTGTTTATTGTGTTTATGATATTCACAATAGTTACGAAACCATTGGCACCTCCATGTGGTCTCCTTAGGAAATGTGATATCATTTTGTGCAAGATTATTTCAAAGTTGACTCAATAGATTGTCCCAAAGGTGTAAATTTCCTATCCAAGTGATATTTGGGTTTACATGCTTTTTTGAAGGAAGTATTTTTTTGTGGTGGAGGAGATTTGTGGTTTCAGTTGGGATTTCAATTTTTATTTTTGGTCCTCTTTTGTTCTATTAAATTGTCAATTTATTTCAGCCATCCTTAAATTTGTATATTATCTATGTTTTGATGAACTTCTTATTTCTCAAAAGGGGTTGTTGGTACTTTTCTTGCTTGTTTTCTAGCCTATATGTCATAATTTGTTTCTTGAGATCTTGGGCTTTTGGAGCCAAGGTGGCTATTGGTTTTTTTCTTGTTTAGACTCTAGAAGTAGTAAGGTCATTGGTTTTGGTTTTTTTGGCTCTTTTTATTTTTATCATTTTTGGGGGGATTTTAAGTTTTACGATATTTTTGGATTTTTGGTCAACTATGAAAATACACAAGAAAGAAATGGAGAATAAAAAATCCTAAGGATCATTTGTGATGATGTGTCCCCTTTTTGGTTTCAAGTGGGGAAGTTGAACAAAATATTCAAGTACATTAGACACATTAATAAGCCTACTCATTTTGGAGTATCAATCCTTGCATACACAAGAAATGATGGCCAAAAAGTTCAAGTATATGCCTTACAAGTTCAATTAGGTGTATACTCTATATACCACAAGGTTATGTTGAGGCCTAAATCCATAAAATGAAAAGGAATAATGCCAAACTATCAAGAGAAAAGGGTAACCCACTCTCCACCTTCACTTCTCTAATGTATAAATTTCTTTGAGGCTTAGCCTAGAATGACAAGATTCCAGTTCCAAAAGGTATAACTTTCAATTCACCCTCACTATTTATGCTCCACTGAACATGGGAGTTGAGGGCATCCCTTAGAGTGGTCACTTCTCTAGGTAGGACTTCTAAAAAAAAGAAAAAGTAAGATCCCTTATTTATGGTTCACTCAAGCTCCTTCCTAGGATACAAGATGAGAGAATATACATAAGGAAATATTAGGGATTAAAATACAAAGGGGTTTATTTTAAGCTCAAATCCAAATGTGTATGATAAGTTTTAATCCTATTTCCAATATCTAGAAGACGCACAAAAAAATTTGATCTAAAGAAAGAAAAGATTCTATGATAAATGAAAAAGACTATGATCACTTTTTAGAATGTAAACAAGAGAGTTTAGAGTAAGTAAACCCATGTTTAATAATTTATAAATGTGTTTTATGTCCCTTTGATCAACTATGATGAGCTCTAATATGTGAAATGCATAGGACTGGTGAAAGTAAAAACGTAGAAACAAAACCTATAAAAACATAGCAAGACAAAAAACTAATAGAATAAAATGCGTAGAAAGATGAGCCAAATGTGTGGAAACACAAATGAATTGAAAGATGGAGTAAATTTATGAAAATAAAAATGCACAAAACGACAAAGTAAATGCATAGCAAGATAGGAAATGCACAGGAAGATGAAACAAATGCACAAAAACACAATTGTACAACAAGACAAAGCAAATGCATAGAAAGACATAAAATTTGTGGGAAGATGAAGCAAATGCATGGAAACACAAATGTGTGGCAAGATAAATAAAATCCACAAAGGGTGAACCCACAATAGTGGGTTACACTTTTTTGCCTGAACAGACACTGTACTCTAAATTTTGAAAAAATCTTTTAGATTCAAATGCATATTGTCGTTAAACCGTTAAGAATCAGAAGATGAAATAAATTAGAGTCTTTAAGGATTTTCTATCTATATTCTAAATAAAAATTTTATTTTTATTTTTGAATTGATTTTATTAGTTTTTATTTTCTCCCACGAAAACTGGCATGTTACTAAAAACGTCATTTTCAAAGAGTTACATTATTTTCGTAGAGCATAACTTTTTTTCTAAAATAGATATCAATGTGATTCTTTTAAATTTAGTTTTTTAATGTCCATATGGAGGGCATGCAATTGGTTTTATGACATTATCATTATTATTTCATATTTTATTAACATTTGAAGTTGACTAAGCTGTAATTTTGACATGCCTTGACTACATAGCTTATAACTTGTTGTGTATTTGTCCAATTTCATTTTTATTTTTTTTGATAGAAAGATAACTTCAATATCTAGGGCATAGATATTTTTCAAAAAAAAAATTCTCTCATTTACTATTTTTCCATAGGCATCAAAAATAGAGGCGGAGATACGATGAAATAGCTACGTTTAGTATAACTAAAAATACAAATTCATAATAAACTTAATATATATTAACATTATAATCATTTGAAAGAGTTTTCTCAGTAGTACCTTACTACATAGATAGGTTTTTTGAATGGATTCATTTGATCTACCAAAAGATAAAGTCAAAGTGATCTTTTATCAGCATTTTAATAGGTGCAAAGGAGACTCCATTGCAGGTATGAGTGAGGAGTATACATGTTATATCAATATTTTTTTATCTAAGATGCTTTGAGATAACCATTTCTAATTAATTCCTTCAAATGGAACCTCTCAAGGCTTAAATAATCATATTTTATTAAAAATGTGTTATTTCAACAAAAATCAGCAACTCTAAAAAAGTGTAACCCACTATTGTGGGGTCACCCCAAAATGAGAGTACAAAAGTACAAAATTGGAAATTAATTGTGCAGATTTAACTTGTAACTTTCTCAAAAGACCAAAAACTCAAGCAAAATTATTAGAAGTGTGGGACTAGGGTCCTATAAAATATTCCAAAATGATGATGATGGAAATGGACAACCTACTTTCAAATTTAATCAAGCCCAGCCACAAGCCCTGAATTCACAAAGCTAACCAACAACATATCAATGGAATACTTCTTTGTGAATACATATCAAATGAAATAAATATTGATATATCCATATGAATTCAAGAAATATTTAATTCAATTGTCCTCTTATCCTTTAAGATCTTGTATCTAAGTCAGATTCTCTCATATTCTTAATAACATTCACAAGAAGGCATTTAAAAGAATGTAGTGTGGTTGATCAATGCAAGACTATGGATGTATATGAAGAAGATAATGGACATAGAAATAAAATAATAGTGATAGAAAAGGCTCCCAAAGATGGCAAGTACACAAGATCACAATAGCATTGGGATATAAAAAGAGTAGAAAACCATGGGGGTTCAAAAGCTCATTAACAAAGGCATTTGGCATTAGGATTCAAGTCTCACTAGGTCCCAGATGGGACGAGAAAACTTTATTTTAAATAGAAGTCCTCATGAAAATCAATTGTAGAGATTAAGAGGTGGAAGAATATATGTCTAGGATTAGAGAGTGGGTGAGGATAATGTGAGAGAAAAGGAGATTGAGTGGTAGGTATAAGATTTTGACTTTTCAAATTATACATCACAAGATGCATTGAATCTAGACATCTTAAGAATGTAAAAAGTGAAAAATTCAAATGAAGAGACAAGGGTCATTTGTCACATGCCTACAAATTAAGATTGGATCCATGTGAGTAGAAATGATTGATGAAAATGGAAAGAAGATGATCATGAGTTAATTAAATAAATAAATGCATTTATTTGATTAATAATAGAAAAGGAGGATTGAAATAGACAATTAAATAAATGAATATTTATTTCATCATAAGATAGAAAAGGTTAATGAGTTAGAAAAATAAATAAAGTATTTATTTAAATAATAAAAAATATTCTAATAAATTAATTCAATTAAATAATGAATATATATTTAATTAATAAAATAATTCTAGTAAAATAATTACATAAATTAAATATTTATTTAATTAAGAACAACTTTAGTCTACACTAACATGTTAGGGTTTTCAAACATTAGCTAAAATAATATGTAACAATTCAGTCGTTAGCAATATAAATTTGTTAAATAAAATTCTAGGATCCAATGGTTTAAATAATAATTTAAGTGCAAGGTTGAGAGAGTCTATATACTAGAATACTTTAAACGTGATCTTACCATGTCAATGTAGGGTTTAGACTTGAGGTGCAACCTTCAAAAACTTCTTATCATCTAAGCCTTAGAAGAGGTAGATTCCTATCTAGGTCATGTCATTCTTAAGACATAAAGACAAGGTAATTCAAGAGAATGTAACAATTAGAACAATGAATGGAAAAGTGTAAATTTTGATGGAGCATGTTTGGATGTTCGATGTACATATTATAAGCATGTGAGTTTGGTAATGCAACACTTTTTTGTTTCTCATCACAGATAAGCTTTAAAGGTTAACAATCCATCTTAATGTCTAAGCTAGTGGATGAGGGGCTTAGAGGAGCAATAAGAAAGTGAAATTGATCTATGGACTAAAATTTAATAGTCTCGAGAGTGCAATTAGTCCTACATGATGCTTATGTCATAGTTAATAGCTATTTTTAAAAATGGAGTTCATATTTAATCTCTAATTACTAGAAAACACCTCGATGAGGTGTTGGTATTGATCCTAAGGTATTATTCAATTTTATTTTATTTTTTGTTCATTAATTAATTCTTCTAGACATAAATTATACTCAATGTAGGTACAAGCCTACGAGTATAATAGCCTAGCAGGGGTTTCAACCTTTGTGAGAGCCTCACAAATGAAATGTTTCAACTACTACTCTAAATAAATCACCCCTTATATCTTTTTATTATTTATGTATTATATAAAATTTTAATAATTTCTTATATACAATATTATATTCCTTCATTACTAGATATATAAATTAATTATAAAAAAATTGAACAATATAATATTATGTAACTTTTATTTATAGACAAATGAGGCCATTAAGTCGAATCTAAATTGAATGTAACTACTTTTTTTTTAGTAGAGTTCAACTAGTTCTAATGCGCCCCTTTAATATTAAGAAAGCACTGAGTGCAATCTAAATTGAATGTCGCCACTTTTTCCAAGAGTCCAACTCGTTTTCAAATATATAGTATTGCAGTAAGTAAGAATATAGGTAGATTTAAGCGAGATAGTCTAAAATGGGTCATCCTTACATACTTTGTTCTGATAAGAACAAGACACTTGAATACTGTTCCTTTTTAAGTAATAGTTGAAAGCTGTTTGTGTGAACAAACTTTTTACGTATCTATACGGTAATGTACTAATCATATATTCTACGAAGACCAAGTCAAGCAATGAATGCATTCAAAGCCTTTATTCGAATACCGCCTTTTATGTGACGGTTTTCCAAGTACTGAGAATTTGATGATTTCTGGATTATATTTACTTCCTCGCATTTATCAGTCTTGAGTTTGTTGAGAATCCTCTTGCATCATTGTAGGATCAGCATTAACCTGCATTGTATCATTACACCATTAAAAATCTCACTACCCATACAAAATAGCAAACCATAAACTGAATCAATGGCTAATATTTACTAATAGTTTAGCATGAGTAAATATGGACTTGAGCTAAGTTTGAAAATAACTGATAAGGGTGTTACGGCAACTTAGATTTGACATAGTAGAATAAATTAAATACATTAAAAGTATTAGTTTCTATGAACCAATTAGGTTTAATATAGAAGAATGCCTTTTAAATGTTAAAACTGTTATATTCTATGAACCTGATGTCTGACACAGAAACATTTTATGGTCTAAATTCAACAAAAGGAATGCTATTCATGGGCTAAAAGTATTACTTTTTACCATGTGTACACTGGAAGACTAAAAATGCTCCTCTTGACCATGGCCTAGTTCTCTAACAAAAGGTAGACAGAGAAGAGTAAATAAATGAAATTGAGTGTTGTATGGTTGGAATTAGAGGCAGTAACTGGTAAAGCGGATGTATTGGTGTGTGATGATTGATTAAGCATCTCCAATACTGCGCATGCAGCTTGTTGGAAACGGTCTCTCTCTTGCTCCAGCTTACATTTGCGATCCATCCAGGACTCTCTGCATCTCTGCACCTCTTCGCTGATCTCTACAGCACCTGCATCTATTTCACTGTATATACGTCTCCGTCCATCAATATCCTTACAAACTTTACCATAAAATTTTGCGGGAAAAAAGAAACAAAGAGCTACTAACTCGCGCTACAAATATTGCCAGAGAGGAACACACCTGATGAGTGGGAGCAGAGTTTCCATGAGTGTCTCTGTCTGCTGAACGACATCTGCTATGTGAACAACCTTTCATACATTAATTATTCCATCCTTTCTCTAAAAATTTATCCAAGCCATTGCTTTCAACCATACAATTTACTTCGACTCACTCTGTATTTTCAAACTCTCCGTTTAGTTTGCCCTGCTATGCTTTACATGAAACAGCTAGCTTACAAATCTCTCAAGTTTCTAATATTTCAAATTTTAATCAAATTAGCGTGCAAATCTCTTAAATTTGAAGATTAAAATAATTAATCTACATCTCTCAACAGATCTCTCGGGATTCTTGTTACATTTGATGCTTTAAACTGTTAGCTTACGATTCTCTCCTTGAATGCTTTAAACGATTGGCTTAAAATCACTCAATTTCTTCTCTAACTTTAGAAGATTCGCTGTAAGTTTACAATCTATCAAATTCTTCCCTAATTTTAAAGATTTAAACAATTTCCTGATTTCCTTGACAGACTTTACAGATATTTTAGCATAAAAGTGGCTAAATTCCTCGAGTACTTGAAAATATTAAATGAATTAGGTCACAGAAGACGGGAGCTTTACACTAGAGAAAGAAAACAGTAATTCATGCACAATCATGAAATCTAAAATAGCATTGCACAGAAATTAGGAGTAAAATGTAAATAATAATAATAAAAGGAGAAAAGGTCGAACAAAGAACCGTAAACGGAGGGTGCGAGCTTTGATCCAGCGAAGGAAGCATAGTGACTATTAGTATTAGTGTTTATGCCTGTCAATGCCCCTGCCTCTGCTTGCTCCGCTTCATCCTCTTCAATTTTCTCCTTCCCGCTCTCCATTTACTTTAGTTGCTCAGGTCACCAGTTCGAACCCCACTGCTCCAGTTTTCACTCGCACAAATAGATGAATTTGGGGATAAAGCTTATTCTATGCTTCGCATTTGTATCCGAAGTTTTCGATTAGTATTTTATTGTTTCCACTAATTTATCTAACCCATGTCTCGATGCAGCTGCTTAACTCTAATTTCTGCTTAAATTTAAGCAGTCAAAGTGTTCCCATGGATATTTTATATGGCAGGAAAAGAATAAATAGAATCTTCTCCTATTTTGGTGGAGCAACAACTGCTTAAAGAATGAAAATAAGCAGTGGAAAAAAGGGGGGCTGGAAATTAGCAGCAACTGCTTATTGGGAAAACAACACATGGCTCCACAAATTGCTTTCCCTCCTTTTATTTGTCTTTTATATTTTTTCTAAATAATTGTTTATTAATAATTTTTTTTAAAAGAGTTTTTAACATAGCTGCTCAAAAAAATAAGCAATGAAATTTCATAACCATGGGACCATCAGCTCCACAATTTGCTGCTGAAAAAAATGAGCAGTAGCTGCTAGCCAAAATACGCTTAGCAGCTGCATGGGGACCTGCCCTAAGACTTATGATTTCATGTTAACTATCTCCTATTAGTTTGTATTTCTCTCTGAGATATGTGAATTTTTTCCTAATGTTATGTGTAATGTTTCCAGCAGTGGAATTTATATTTTTTTTTAAAATACAAAATCTTAAATTTTTGATTGGAGGAAAGCATTTTTCCTGGGGGTTAAAATAATTTTAAAATTGGGAATTACCAATAAAAATGAAATGGTGGATAGTTGTTTTCATAAAAATGAAATGCTCGACAGCTGTTTTGCATGGCCTGTGTACGAGCGAGGATAGTTTTTGACAGTTTGTTTAATACAAATTTAAGATTTGCAGTTGGCATTAAGATTTATGCTTGGCATTGTGAACGTCATAGTCTATAGTTGGTTTTGTGGATTTTGATCTCCGGTGTCAGCGTCTGCTGCAAATTTTCTTTGTTCTTTGCTTCTTTTGCAATCACGATTATCTAGGAGGGTGAAGGATCTCCATCTTTGGCAACTGACTGTCCAGTAAGATTTCTCTTTTGCTCTCTGGAAGTGTTTGTTCGTTTAAAAATTTTGAAATGGTGTTATCTACTTTTAAGCGTTGTTTGAAATGGTGTTTCATTAACCGTGCTTAGGACACGTTATCAACAGCCTTATCCGTTGTGATTGAATGGTGTTGGGTACTTTTTAATTTGCTTATTTTGGTTTGAGGTTGTTTCATTGTGAGTTGGGGGATTACTCAATCAAATATAGAGTGCGAACTTCTTTCTATTGTCATTTGAAAGAAGTTTGGCATGGTTTTAATCAGCATAAAGCTGGTTAGAGAGGATTTTCATAGTCTTTGAGTTGATAACGTGTCCTAAGCACGGTTGATAACATGTCCTTTTGCATGTGCATCTTGCTGGCTTCTTCAGTGATAGACATCTATTAAGCTTCTTGAACGAGTTGGGGACAACTACCAAATTCTCTTTAACAAATCTTGCACCTATGTTAAAGGCTCCATTATTTAGGCCTTTTCAACTTTTGACAAGTTAATGAAATAGCATTTCAAATAGCGTTAAAATGGGTTTGAAATGGGTTTGAAATGAGGCTTGACATGGATTGAAATGAGTTTTGTGTAAGGCAGGTTACCATTAAAATTTAAGGAAGTCTCTCTTTGTTCCTATTTGTGTTAAACTTGCAGTAGGTCTCTTGACTCTGTTGGGTGTTTGTCATTTTTGAGGGTTTAAGATATTCAAGACAGCATGAATATAATCTATGCGAATGATAGTATGACAGCTCGAATGTGTAGACAAGTTTTCAGGTTCAGATTTATAATACTTTGCACTTTATTCTCTTACATTATGTTGGGTGCTTGTCAATCAACTGCTTGTCAAATCTTCATTGTTTTGCTCTAACTAGGACATGAGTATAGAGAAGCCTCGGGCGTATCACATTTTTCTCACAAAAAGTTTGTACAACCGAAGAATTAGGCTACAAAGCTTGCCTTAAAGGAATACAACACCTACGTAATAGAGCATTTTGAAGTTTTCCATACATTTTTAGACTTCAATATAATGAGAATTAGGGACCTGTCCAAAAACGTAGAGGAATTATTTATGGCTTCCTTACATACCTAGATAGAACAATGTTGATGTTATACACCCATCGTGGAAGACAACTGCAATATTAGAAAACATATTGGCCCCAAAAAATGTACTGAAGGGGCACAATAAAACCCCACAACTTACGAGGGAATAGAGCAACAAAGAATTGCTGAGGTAAAGATCAAATTCAAATGGTATTGACCACGAAAATAGAAAAATCTTAAATTTATTTACCAGTAGCCATCTTTTGCCTCTATGTTCTGCAAGGGCCATATTGTTCTTAATTACATCTAGCCCAAAGTTCCTATTCTTCAAAAACCTATGACTCAATGGATATCTATGCTTAGGCTGATGTTTTACAAAACGCATAATGATAGAAGAGGAACAAGAAAAAGCACACGGAATTCTAAAGGTGCAAGAAAAAGCACACAGAATTTTATAGTTTCTACTTCTCTTTCTCTTGCCTAGGGCACCATAAATTATCATGTGGAATTAGAGTCCGCTATGTAGTTGTGGGACTCTACAGGCTCCACATAGCAATTGACGAAAACTTGGCCCAATATAAACCAAAGTCTTAAGAAAAAATTATCAGATTTAATAGAATTTAAATTGAACTGTTACAAATTCTTGAGATCCTCATGCAAAGACGTAACTGAGACTTATGTTTTCATGTTAACTATCTCCTATTAGTTTGTATTTCTATCTGAGATATTTGAATTTTTCCTAATGTTATGTGTAATGTTTTCAGCAGCAAAATTTATATTTAATAAAAAATACAAAATCCTAAAGTTTTGATTGGAGGAAAGGATTTTTCTTGGGGGTTAAAATAATTTTAAAATTGGTGATAAGCAATAAAAATGAAATGGTGGATAGTTGTTTTCTTCACATCGCTTGTGTACGAGCGAGGACAAGTTCTGACGGTTTGTTTAATACAAATTAAAGATTTGCAGTTGGCATTAAGATTTATACTCGGCATTGTCAACGCCATAGTCTGCAGTTGGTTTTCTGGATATTGATTGTGGATATTGATCTCCGGTATCAGCGTCTTCTGCAAATTTTCTAGTTCTTTGCTTCTTTTGTGGTCGCAATTATCTAGGAGGGCGAAGGATCTCCATCTTTGGCAACTAATTGTCCAGTAAGATTTCTCTTTTGCTCTCTACAAGGGTTTGTTCACTTAAAAAATTTGAAATGGTGTTATTTGCTTTTAATTTACGCTGTTTGAAATGGTGTTATTTGCTTTTAATTTACGTTGTTTGAAATGGTGTTTCATTAACCGTGCTTAGGAATTTGAAATGGTGTTTCATTAACTGTGGCTTGAAGATAATATGTACCAGAAAATGTGCTCCCATATACTTGATCCCTTTTCCATGTGCATCTTGCTGGCTTCTTTAGTGATAGACATCTATTAAGCTCCTTGAACGAGTTAGGGACAACTGCCAAATTCTCTTTAACAAACCTTGCACCTATGTTAAAGGCTCCATTATTTAGGCCTTTTCAACTTTTGAAAAGTTAATGAAACACCATTTTAAACACACCATTTCAAACAACGTTTAAAATGGGCTTGAAATGGGTTTTAAATCGGCCTTGGAATGGGTTTTAAATGTGTTTTGTGTCAATGTATCACATTTTTCTCACAAAAAGTTTGTACAGATGAAGAACTTAGACTGCAAAGCTTGCCTTAAAGGAATATAGCACCTGCGTAATAGAGCATCTTGAAGTTTTTCGTTCGCTTTTAGACTTTAGTATAATGAGAATTAGGGACCTATCCAAAAACATAGATAAGTTCATCAATAGAAAACCCATTTTATTATTGTTGTGCATGACACAGTTGAGGCAATTGAGTGAGAGATATTGGGCCTTAATAGGTTTGAGAATATGTCATCAGAAAATTGGGGAAAACAATAAAAACATGATCACACAAACCAGAGTTCAATTTTTTTTAAACAAAAAACAATAACAACAAGATCTGAGTCAAGTTAGAATTCAAAATCCAAAGGAGACTCACCTAAATCAAAATTCAAATGAACCAGTGTATGAACCAGTTCCCCTACTTCATATCTCGGATGCTACCCTTACATATATCCAACTGCAATCAATTGTAAAATGCCTAAGCCAAACCATTACCTTTTTTGAAGTAGTTTGTCCAAAGATATCACAATGGTACCACCATTAAAGAGTTGGATTTGGATTAGAGAACCGAGTAACTTCTAGGCATTATGTATTTTCTCCATTGTCATTTTCTTTCAAAACTCAGCTATGTGTATGTGTCTATTTCCTTTATTTTGTTAAGTTCAATAATCTTAAAGGCTCACTTTTGTACAAATTCTGTACACAATGCTTTCAGTGACTTGAAGATAATCAGTAGCTTTCAATGGCTTGAAGATAATCTGTAGCACATACTGGTGGATGTTGGATGGTGGAAGATGGATTCTTCAATACTTTATCTAGGAATATTGTTATTTTTAGCGCTTCAAAATGCCCTCCCATATACTTGATCCCTTTTGCATGTACATCTTGTTGGCTTCTTTGGCGATAGACATCTATTAAGCTTCTTGAACAAGTTGGCAACAACTGCCAAATTCTCTTTAACAAACCTTCCACCTATGTTAAAGGCTCCATTATTTAGGCCTTTGCAACTTTTGACAAGTCCCTTTCTGGCACTATACGTGGCTCATAGAATGTCTGCAGTAAACTTGCAAGTGTAAACTCATAAAGAGACCCTTCACAACAATAAAATACAATTTTTAAAATAAAATCCATTCAAAGATCAGTCTCAAAGCACGTGCTAATTGAATTTTTCCTAAAAGGAAAATAAATAAAAAATATATATTATTTTATTATTTAATTTATAATTTTTTATTTTTTATTTTTTGATCAATAAACGGCCGAAGCCTTGATTTTATCTATTTAAAATTTATCTTTTTACATTTTCCTCCGTTCGTGCGGGCACTGGTAGGAAAGAACGGGGAAGAAAACCTCCAGTCTGGCCTAGGACTTTTGTCCAGAAACAAATCAAGTTTAGAGTTCCTACAAGCGTAGGATTACAAAGCTCCACTTGATGGAGTCGAAGAGGGCATTCCCTCTTTAGTACAGATTAATGGAGGCATACCTCCATGATAGTGAACACACATATATTAATCTTTTATATACAATGGTCTTTTAAGAAGAACTGATAAGCATTCCCATCCTGTGCCATACATTTATTTAGATTGAGATTACATATACCTTGCTCTTATCTTTAGAACTAATGAGCCTTCCTTTAATTTTAACTGTGCTTTTGAAAAATCATGTTATTTTCTCTCATCCTCGCTCTTCGAGTATTTGCCTTAGCTTTGATAAGTTCTTGAGCCTCTTTTTCTTTATTTCTGCCTTTTTGGTTTGTTATGCTTTCCCTGTATACCTGCAAAATAGAAAGACACCATGCAACCTCTATTCTCCTAATTTACAGTTAATTAATCATTTTCATGATCCAATCCTCATAAAGCTAGTTCAGGTTAGGTATTGATGAAATTAAGGAATTTCAAATCTTAATCCATGAGTTAGTCTACTAAATAAAACATTACAATCTGAGTCCATTTCTATTGACAGTCATGCTATGAACATAAGAAATTTATGGGCACTTTACAAATCTTTTAATTTGTCATAACATTTTCTGTTTTAAAGATTATCATTTTTGTGATCGATGAGACTTCATTGTAGGTTGGCATGCCCTTAATATATGATGATTGTTTTGACTAAATGAGATGTTAACTTCTTACATTCCCTATCTTGAAGTCTGCTATGTAAGAGGGCAATATATATATATGTGTGTGTGTGTTTGTGTGTGTATTTTTGCATTTTTATACTATACTCGCAAATGTATCTATACTTGTTTACCTTTAAATTCATTTACATTTATTTACATCTAATCTTGATTTCCTATTTTGAAATCATTTTTCTTCACCTTCCGAGTTCTTCTTTCAAACTCTCATGAATTTCTTCAATTTCTTGCCCGTCAGCTCCTAGGTTAGCTAACTTATCTGCATCTATATTGCCCTCCCTGTAAATGTGATTCACTGTATAATCTCCTATAACTTCAAGAGATTCCAATATTTGTTCAATAGCACTATTTAGTTTCCAATTCGGCGTTCTACCCTATCTTATTGCATTTATAATAATAGCTGAGTCTCCTTCAATCGCAATTCTTTTAAGCCTCCATTTTTTGCACCAAGCCAGACCTAATCTTATAGCTTCTATTTCAGCTTCGTTATTTGTCTTAATTCCTATAGGTTTTGCTAACCTTCCTAATAACTTTCCTTCCGCATTATGTAAACATATCCCTATACCCACCACCCCTGGGTTTCCCCTAGCTGCCCCATCAAAGTTCAACTTAATCCATCCTTGCTCTGGTGGTTTCCATTTATAGTTCGCCCTTGATAAGGATTTATTGTCAATGCTAGATCCAATCCAGGGAGGAACTTTCAAGCCATACCACTTCTTTCTCTGGTTGTTGTCTTCTGGTGAGAATTCCATCATTGATTGTCCCAGCATATTTCTATTGTTTGTAATTTCTACTATATTTGCCTCTAATTTGTTCAAAAAACTCTCAATGTTCATCCTTTTATCTTGAAAAATCCTACGGTTCCTTTCCTTCCATAATTCCCAGATTAACAGAGATGGGATTATGTATCTCATTTTACTGTATAAATCCTCCTTACATGATCTTTGCCATGAAATAAAAACTTCTGTGATATCATTTTGAAGAGCAGTCTTCAGATCTAATTTCTCCAGAACCCAAAGCCAGCATTTATTGGCATACTCACAATTTAACAAAATATGATTAATCGTCTCACTTTCTTTCTCACACAGGGCACACCTAGAAGGACCATGGTACCCTATTTTTTCAAACCATTCAGCGGTGAGAATCCTTTTTTGTAAAGCTGCCCATGAGAATAGACCTGCCTTAGGAAGACAGTTTCTATTCCAACATAGATCAATGGGAAGACTGGTGGGTGGATTATCTATCCCAGAAATAACTTTGAAACCTTCTTTTGAGTTGTATACACCACTCTTTGAGGCAGCCCATATAATTGTGTCCTCCCCAGAGCGTGGATAGAAGTTTCGTTCTTGTAGAGCCTTGTTAAGTTTATTCTAGAAATCAAGGGGAAGTCTGAGTTCCTCTAGAGATTTCCATGCCCAGCAGCTACCCTCACTATTATTGATTTGTGAAAAATAGTCTTTAACCCGCTCTCCCTTACTTTGTTTGATTAGTTCAATTAGCTGATCATTCCCAAGAATTTCACGTAGGGCCGGTTTTCCACCCCATGAGTCATCCCAGAAAAGAGCCTTATCCCCGCTTTTTACATCCCAAGAAAGGGACTCTAATACTATATCTTTACATTTTTTTATGAAGTTCCATATGCGTGAGCCCGTCAGATAATTATCAGAACGACAAACACTTTCCTCCTCTTCTCCTAGTAAGTATTTATATCTTAGTATTTTAACCCATTTTGCCTTTGGGTTTTTAATCATTCTCCATACTAATTTCGCCCCCAAGGCCTTGTTTTGAAGCGTAAGGTCTTTTATTCCCAAACCTCCTTCTTTTGGCTTACAAATCTTATTCCAAGCAATTAAAGCTGGTTTAGATTTCTCCTCCGACCCTTGCCAGAAAAATCTCCTTAACTTTCGAGCAATCTCCTTATTAATACCTGTTGGGATTCTCATGCTCATCATCTGATAAATAGGAACTGCAGAGAGGACTGACCTGATCATAACAGCCCTTCCCACATTTGATAACCATTTACCTTTCCATTGATCTAGTTTCTTGGAGATATTTTGAATCGTGCTTTCCCATAAGTGATTTGATTTGACCCCCTTATCCAGAGGTAAACCTAAATATCTACATGGGAAGAAACCTTCTTTGAAGTCTAGAATACATTTAATCTCATTCTTTCGTCTCTCTTCAGTATTGATAAAAAAAATTTCTGATTTTTCCTCATTTATACATTGTCCAGAAGCGTTAGCATAAGTTTTTAAAATTTCTTTGAAAGCTTGAGCTTCTTCTAAAAGCGCTTTTCCAAAGAGGAGATTATCATCGACATATTGTTGATGAGTAGTAGCCTCGACTCTCGAAGTAATCTTGATTCCTTTAACCTTATCCTCTTCCTAAAGTTTCTTGATACCTCTCCCTAAAGCTTCTGCCATAATAATGTACAAAAAAGGAGATAACGGATCTCCCTACCTCAAACCTTGAGAACAGCTGAAAAATCCTTCAGGAGACCCATTCACCATAATTGAGAAGTGAGGGGTGGAGATGCATTCAAAAATCATATTGATCCATTGTTTTGAGAATCCAAAAGCTTCCATACATTTACACAAAAATCTCCAGTCCACTTTATCATACGCCTTACTAATGTCTAACTTAATCAACATACTCGGATCCTTATTATTTGTTACTGAATGTATAGCCTCATGAGCAATAATCACTCCATCCAAAATTGACCTATTAGGGACAAATCTTGTTTGTTCTTTGGATATAATCAATGGAAGAAGTTGTTTCATTCTGCCTGCCAAAGCTTTTGAGAAGATTTTATACAAAGTGTTGCACAGGGAGATAGGTCTGAACTCATTAAATTTCTCTGCATTGACCTTTTTGGGAATAAGAACAATGAATGTGTTATTTAGCTCTTTAAGAATATGTCCTGAGTTTCTCATTCCCTCTAGAGCATCAGTAATTTCCTTGCCCATAAATGACCAACACTTTTGAAAGAAAAAAGTTGGGAATCCATCAGGACCAGGGGATTTATCCGGGTTCATTTCCTTTAAAACCTTGAGTATTTCATCTTCTGTAAATGCAGCATTTAGGAGGTTATTTTGATGTGAAGTTATTATACAAGGGATGTTTCTTAATAGCTTGGTCTGGTCCAACAAATCCACACTCCCTAAGTTATTCAGAGATTTTTCAAAGAAAGAGACTGCTAAATCTGCAATTTCTTCGGGATCCTCTATTGTATTACCATTGCTATCTTTTATTTTGGAAATCTTATTTATATTGCTTCTAGCTTTGACGCTATTGTGACAAAATTTGGTGTTTCGGTCCCCTTCCCTGATCCATGTTTCTCTCGCTCTTTGCCCCCAGAAGGCGCTAATTTGTGAAAGAGAATCATAGTATTTACATAAAATAGTTCTTGCTCTTTGTTATCATCTGAAGTTTGTTTACCTTCTTCAGTAATCTCCTTATTCACATTTTCCAGCTCTTTTTCTATAAGATCTCTTTTCACAAATATATCCCCAATAGTGTTCTTACTCCATTGAGACATATTTCTTTTTATTAATTTTAGTTTCCTTATGACTTTATATATCTTGGAGCCTTCAAATCTTGTCTCTGTCCACCATTTTTTAATTAGATCCAAACATTCCTCATTAAGTAACCACATTTTTTCAAATCTAAATGGGATCTTTTTATTTCTGATTGGTTTCGAAATTACTAGTTCTATAGGAAAGTGGTCGGAACCGGCAATAGGTAGTACCTCATTAGTAAGATCAAAGTCAAAATTTCTCAATTCCCCAATAAAGAAGAACCTGTCCAATTTTTCTACTATTAACTCTGTGTCTTTTCGTTTGTTAGTCCAAGTGTATTTCGCTCTGTCTGATTCAATTTCTGAAGCCCCTATATTATTTATCCATTCTTGAAATTCTATAGTTTTTGATACGTGTTTTGTCCCACCCAGTTTATCTCCCAAGGATAGGATAGCATTAAAATCTCCTCCTAGTATAAATGTATCGTTCGGGAAGCTTTCAATATAATCCTTAACCTCCTGCCATACAATTCTCTTTTCATGTAAGAATTTTGGAGCGTACATGTTTATTAGATTAAATTTTAAATCTGATTTTAAACTTTTGATTTGACCTCCCATCCAATTTTTATGTTTTTCATGAATATTGAAAACTATTTCTCTTGGATCCCAAATAAAAGCAATCCCACCCGAAGCGCCTTCTACCTCGCAACCTATTAATTCTCTAATCCCTATACTCTTTTTTAAATTCTCATATCCTTCATTAGAAAGTTTAGTTTCTTGTATCATAGCCATATTTGGTTTAATTTTCGCTAATTGCCTTATTACAAGGCTTCGTTTGTTAGGGGCATTTAAACCCCTAACATTCCAACTAATGATCTTCATGAGGACTCGGGAAGGATCTTCCCCTTCCCAGAGTATAGAATATCGATAATTTTAACCTGACCTGGTGCCATTCCTTCCTTAGCTCTTAGTTCAGCAAGAGATTTTCTACCTCTTGGTTTGACTAGTTTCCCCGTATCAGCTTCTAACTTGCCCTTAATAGATTTTCCTAAACCTAAAGTTTCTGTATTGTTCCTAATGATGTTCTCTTTGTTTTCCTCACAGAGTTCCTCTTTTGATAGCGAGCCTAATACTCCTGTTATTATATCATTACTCCTAGAATCTTCCATAATAGAGGCAGGGTCTAATCCTAAAAAGTCTAGCAGTGATCCTTGGTCAATGGTCTCCACTAAGGGGGACTTTTCCATTTCTTCTTTTTGCATTTCTTTTAACTGATGGAAAGATTCAGAATGGATGAGTTTTGAGTTTTTATCAATATTAGGAATATCTACAATCTCTATTTGGGTTCCTGCATTAACATTTATAGTTCTTAACTCCACTTCGGATTTCCTCCCCCTCTTCTTTTTAATTCTATTGATATTAGGGGTGCTCAGACTTCCTCTTTTCATTGTTGTTCCTAACTGCCTATCTTGGTTGGTGATGCCAAAAAGGCCTTCTATGGAGTCTTTAACCAATGAGAGATTGCCGTTGGGTTTGATTCCATCAATGGTTGTTGCCATTTCTAATTGTCTATCTTCATTGTTGATACCTTCTAGGCAAATTCTAATCTCTTCCTCGTTCTGATTCCTTGTATTATTTATTTCTTCTTTCCTACAATATGATGGATCTTCTCTTTCATTAATATCCCTTTCCATGTCTCCTATCTCATCTAGATTTGGAAAGCATTCCATTTCCATGTCTTCTTCTCCATTTTCCTGAGTATTATCTAATGTCGACATCTCTATAATGCTTTTAATTAGAAAACTTTTTTGGTGCTCAAGTTCCTCTTTGTCACATATTTCATCTATAAGGGTGTCCATTAACTCATTGGTGATCTCAACTATTTCTTTTTCTATTTTTTTGGTTCTCCTTAAAAGGTGATCTTTCTTTATCTTCTGGATTGTTGGAGATTCTATTCGGGTTGTAAGAGGTAATTTTAGTGTTAATTTCTTGCTTGAAACTCTGTGTACTAAGGTTATTCTCATGTTCTATGGATAAAGGTAGGGGAGATTTGACCTCAACATTTAAGGTCTTATTTATTGATATTTCCTTTTCTAGAGCAAAAGGGGGTTGACACTCAGAGTCTGAAGGTTGTGAGGAGATGCTAATCGGATTAATTTTCTTAGGAGAAGTCATAGTGAAACCTCCTTTTTCTGGGTTAAAGCTCTCCTTCAATTCCGATGTCTTCTGAAATGAGTGTCCATTTGTCCTAAATTATTGGTTTCTAGATCATTTGTTTGTCTTTCTACAAAATCTTCTAGAATAATGGGGTTAATAATAATAGAGTTAGAATTAAAGCATACTCTAATGGGATGTATCCATTTTTTATGATAGTTGATCTTTACTCTAATGATTTTTTCATACTGGTTATTATCATTATCAATAATGCTTAGAAAGTCACCAATTTGTTTTCCTATTAATTTGATAGTTTCTACATCAGATAATTCTATAGGCAGATTTTTAAGAACTATAGCTTTTTCTACAAGAAAGTCCTTAAGTTTTATTGGGTTGAACAGGGGAACCTAGTCAAAAATATAAAAATCAGAGTCTTTATACTTAGCTAACCCTTCATTTCTAATTTTACTTTTAATATTTCCATCTTTACAATTAATGAAAATAAAATTTTCTAATAAGATAGATATACTTACCTCATTCGAGAGTTGAGATTTCAACCAGGCTATCAGATCTATGGTAGAAGTTCCTACTCCAGACCATCGGCAAATTAGCCATGTATCTGCAAAAGAATTTTGTCTCTGTTCTATGCATTTTCCATCTAGATCTATTCTAATCATGTTAGGATTCTGAAAGAAATTACCTATTATTTTATCATTGTTACTCTCCATAGTTTTATTACACTTATGAGGGGGCATGCATACCTGTATGTTTTGTTCCTAAAACTTCCTTAATACATTGTTACTTGTTAAACCTTTTAGATTCTTTCTGTGTGTTTGATCCTTCTGTGGGTAGATCTCTGAGACATTGGTATGGCACTTATTTTGTCCTGCCTTATGGCCTTTCTGGGGGGGTGAATATCTCCCATTATCGTCCTCTTTAAGAAAATCAAATGGGTTATTCAGAGATAGATTAAAAGGACTATGAAATAGCTGATACATGTTAACCTTTTTCCTATTTTTAATCATTTGCCAAGTGGATTCGTTCTTCATCATGCAAATGGGAGGTGCTTGAGTAGGTAAGATCTTGCCTTCCCCCTTAGCAGATAGGGGTTCATTGGTTCTACAATTTAAATTGTACTCAGGTCTTCCCACCTTAGCAGCCCCGATGCTTATGCCCGATTTTGCATATTTAGTCTTGGAATAGATATTTATTTGTCTGTCCAATGCCTTGACTGAGAAGACTCTTAGCTTACCATTCCCTGTTTGCTTAGGGATTAAATTGTTTATTCTAAGTGCATAACCAGGATTCTCCTCCCTAGCAATTTCCTTAAGTTTTTCTTTCTGAGAATCCTTCTCTTGCTTATCTGGTAGTGAAGATTCAAAGGAACCCTTTATCGGAGCAGATACATCAATGAAAGGATAAGGTTTTGCTTGAGTGAAGACTGCGCGCAATTCCAAATCTGTATTTTCTTCAGCTAATTTCTTTTGTTTTGCTATGAAATCTTTCAAATGCTCATATGAAGGGTGATGTTGTATTGGTTTACGACAATCTTTTTTCTTGTGGCCATAGAGCCAACAATTAAAACAATAACTTGAAAAAACCTCTTCTTTGTCTTGCTTCTTTGCAGCACCTGTAGCCATATTGGGCCTTTCTGCTCTAGGGTTATCCTTACTATATACGGCTAAATCTTTCTTTGCATCTTGATTCACATGAAAAAGACCAATATTTATCTGACGTCTTTGTAAGGCGGATTTCCTTTTTGAATGAAAAGTTCACATTTCGCTGATTGTGTAATGTCCCGTGCCAGAATAGGATGAATTTATTTCTGTTTGTTAACTGGGAATTTTGTCAAATAGTTGTCAGAATTGTGTAAATTTTCCTCTTCAAAATGGTAGGGCTGGCAAGGTCTGAAGCTTTCCCTTGTTGTCAAAATCTATGGCCTTCTTCTATCAATTCATAGCCTCTTTTAACAAATCTACAATCTGGGCACAAACAGTGGTCTAATCCACCAAGAAACGGATCCTCTTTGTTCAAAATAACAATCCCTCCTTCCTAATGTTCTGCTCCTTGCATGATGTCACAGGTCCTCTTCTAATTTCTGCTCTCTGTCTTAGACAAATTTCGCTCTCTATACAAATTCGAGCCTGCCCTAGACTTGGGTTGCACTTGTCCTAGACAATGCCCCGACTGCTCCGAATTTCAAAATATTAGATCTGGCCCTCCAATTGATAGATCCGAGCCTGCTCTTATGGTGTTTGGATCTGTCTCAATGTTTCGGATTTCTTCTTATTAGATTCGAATCTGCTCCTTCTCTAGACTTGGGCTGCACTTTGGTGATTGGAATCGGACCTGCCTTTATCATTTTTGCCTCTGCCCACAAATCAGATCTGTGCCTAACGATTTTTGGATCTGCTCTACATGAAATTCGAGCCTGCACACAAATTTTGGATCTGCACCCTATATGGAATTCGGACTGCCCTCTTCAATGCCAAAGTCGCAAGTCTCCCTGGTATCTTGACTGCCCCAAACTCGGGCCTACTACCCTTGTGTTCGGACCTACCCTAGCAGATCCCTGCTCTTAGATTTTTGAAATCTGCTCCTCCTCTATCAAATTCGGTGGCTTCTCCTTGCCCTAAAACTTTCGAACTGCTGGCTCTTCTCCTATGAAATGGCAATATAATGTCAAACGAATTCCAAGTGAATGCTGCCAAATTAGTCTTTGATAAGTCAACACAGATCAGTGGATAGAGACAATGAGGCCCCAGTTTGTATTATTTGGAGATTCAATTACAGAGCGCTCATTCGAAGACGGAAGATGGGGTGCATCCCTTGTCAAACGATACTTTCGCAAGGTAATACACAAGAAAGAATGTTTAATTATGTAAATTAAATATTTTTAATTTATAATTTTTTTAATATATGATATAAAATTTATTTGTTATTGTTTAATTTGTAATTATATATTTAATTATTAAATTGTAATTACATATTTAATTAATAATAATTATATATCTAATTTGTAATTAATAATAATTAATAAAATTTATTTGTTATTGTTTATAGCCGCAGCACTCCATGTAGATGCCAATAAACCACGGATAGAAGCATTGTGTAGAAGACTCTTTAAAGGTATCTATTTAGGTGACCTAGATAAGGTGATGGCGAATATCAAACCTGACCTCACCATTCCAAAGCCTTGTCACTATGATACTCCATCAATGGGTGGGCGGTCGGTACCTTCCTACCCTATTCTACACACAGAAGATATAGAATATTTAGTGGGCTGGGCTCCAATAGTAAAAAAGAATTTGCTCTTTCTGCTTCATTTCTATCATGTTTGCTCATCTATTGATTTGAACTGGATAGATAAATTTATTTTGGAAGATGAAGTTAAAGCCTGGGAATCTGAGGATGAATTGAGCTGTTATTTAGAACAACCATATCCACCAAGACATCTCAATGTGGATACTGGTGTAGATGATCTATAAAAGGGTGGATCAAAATTGAGATCAATTAACATAAGATTATTAGATATGTTTTATCTTTACAAATAAATGGTGGATGAATGATTGATTAAGGTTTTGTCATTAAAGGAATAAAAACTAAAAATCACAGGATAGGAGAAGAACATAAACTTTTTATTTTGATCCAGACTAAATGCTACGCAGATTTTCAAAACCATAGATTATCAACAATGTTCTCTAATACAAAAAAGGTTTTCGTTTATTACTAATGGATTTATTTTTAGATACTAATAAATATCATATTTCTAGTCTATGTTTGTTTTTCAATAACTGTCTATGCAGGATTAGAAAACAGGGAAAAGAAAAGAAGAAAAGAAGCCAATCTTGCAAGCAGAAAAGGAAGAGAAAGTAATAAAGGGGGGAAAGCCCTTAAAAAATGTAATTTTATATTTAAATAGAGAAGTACTTGTAAAATATAAATAAGGGAATGTCCTTCTAGTGATTAATGTAAATTTTATCTGGACTACGGTCTCGGGCAAGACTGGAGGTTTTCTTCTCCATTCTTTCCTACTAGTGCCCGTAGTGAATGGAGTATTCTGTAAACATTTATGAAATTAATAAAAATTATTGGCTTAGGCCTTTTACTGATAAAAAAATAATAATAATAATAATTATAGATTAAAAAAATTATTAAATATATTCTCAATATTATTATATTGTAAAGTTATATATCTTTATTAATTATTTAATATTTCTTAGGTTGACTTGTACAATTCATTTTTATGTATTTTTTAAATTATTGTTACATATTTTATTTGTATTTTAATTCTATTAAATTTATTTTTTAATTACTCATTAATTTATTAACTAATATATATTAACATTAAATTATTATTTTGGTTTAATTTATTCTCACTTTAATTTTTTAATTTTCTTTATTTTATTTTAAATTTAGATTTAAATTTAAAAACATTCTAATTATTTATATCGATATTATAAAAAAAATCTTGATGATATTTTTAAAAGTGAAAGATTACCTTACTAACAAGTGACACGTAGTGGTCGTATTGCCTTCTAGTTTAGTAATCCATTGTAATTATATTGTGAAATATAATAAGAATTTTAATAAATTTATTATATTTTATTAAGTATAATTCTATCTAATATAAATTATCACTATTATAAGTATAATCGTGAATAAATTATAATTAATTATTGTGACTAATTTTATTTGTCATTCAAACACTAGAAAAAATAACATTATTTAAATGAATTGATATTTTGAACTAAATTTAAATAAGTTTGAAATAAAAAATTGTTATAATAACGTTCAATGTCAATTTAATATATTTTAATTTAAATATCAATATTTTGTACCAGGATCAGCACTGTTGAGCATACAAACATTTGCAAAAATAATATCATATGTAAAGTAATTATAGATAAAACTACAGAACTAGTGCCTTCATTAAATAGACAATAACAAAATAATGAGGCAAATTAAGTGAATTTGAATACCAGACCAGGGTGCTTGTAGATTTTTTTGTCGCCCCTATCTCGGCCTAAAGCAACCCTAATATCATATGCCCACAATTCATAGATATGACATCACACCAAACCTGATCATGATATGGCCCAATTGAAAAATTGACAAGAGCCCTCTGACTAACCTTCACATTCAACTCTTGGTTTACCCGAATGGCACTGTAAGGGTTGGGATGTTCTACTAATGCCAATCCCAACTTGGACACCATATCAACTGGAACCAAATTGCTATGTGCCCCTAAATCAATAATTAGAGTACATACCTTGCCTTGGACCAAACATCTTTATTTAAATATACCTCCTTGTGCCGATGTTGGTAATGGTCCTCCTTTCCTCATGAGAAGAAATTCTGCTACCTCGGGGTTTTCTATTTTAGGTTCATGAGTTTCCTCTTCTTCAATCAAATGTACTATCCCTTCCTTGGCCTAGTCAGAATCTATCCATTTAGGACACCTAAAAGATTGATGTCTGACTTCATTGCAATGAAAGCATCTGCCTGTGAAGATGACACTTCCTCTTCCTTCTCCAAATCTTCCACCTCTTTGGGTGTGTCCTCCTCTTGCCTCTGGAGTACTTCCCTTGTCCTTTTCTTCCCAAACCTGATTTGTCCTTCCTCCTCTTCCCCTCATTGAAGAACCTCCTATGTTGCTGCTATTCTATCTTTTACTTTTCCTCTTTAATTTCTCCTCTATTATAAGGGCCAACTGGTAATATTCCTTCACACTTCTGGGGTTAGAAGCCATAAATTCATCCTAGATGTTAAATCTTAAATCACCTAGATATCTAGCAACCTTAACAACTTCATATTCTTCCAGTCCTGACCTTATTCTTAGTTTATAGAATTCATATGTATATTCTTTAACATCTAAATCTCTTTGTTTTAAACTTTGCATTTTTTTATGCATTTGTACATCAAATTCTTTAGGTGTTACAAGTAGTGGTTGTTGTTGCACCAAAAGATCGACCTGTTAATGCCCGATACAACCACTAGACTTATAGAAGACATAGGAGGTGGTTAAACCATGTCACAAATCCCAAGGGGAGCACTGAGCATTTTTCCAACAATCTCCCCCTCGGCGTTACCCGAGGGGATTTGAACCTATGACCAATCTCTGATACCAATTGTTACAAGTAGTGGTTGTCGTTGCACCAAAAGATCAACCTGTTAATGCCTGATACAACCACTAGACTTATAGAAAACATAGGAGGTAGTTAAACCATGTCATGAATCCCAAGGGGAGCGCTGACCATTTTTCCAACATTAGGAAGAAAATTACTTTTCATTTTTGCTATCATCTTGTCCCAAGAGACAATCTTTGACTTAGCTCTTCTCCTGTTGTCTGCCTCCTCATGATGCCACCATAGGAGTGCATGCCCTTTGAGTTTTGTTTTTGCCAATCTGATCTTTTGTTCTTCAGGTACCTCTTCACTTCCAAAGTATGCATCAACTCCCTATGAAGTCGGATTGCATTAAAAAAAATTGTACAAACTCAGGCAAGACAAAACACCAGTAAAAATACTTACAAAACACAGTTTTGTTGATTTCAATTTGCAAAATTCCTTTGTTATAGTAGCCTTGATTCTATGGTGTTAAACCTGGTAGCCTTCATTATATAGTGTCATTTCCCAATCCCCTAACCTAGGACCAAATCATGAGAAAGAAAAGGACATAACACAACCCTACCATGATTGGGCTTTCAGCATTTAATCTGCCAATTACTAATAGATTAAGCATATTATTACTATGCTTAATGTTCCATTTAAATGCATTTAACACAAAAAACAAATTTAGAAACCTAAACCAATGACATGTTTACAACAAAGGTCTAATACAACTCCCAACAATTCTTAAACATACATTATCTGATATGATGAATTCTTAAATAATTAAGGTTAGAGTAGACATAGTTATTCACAGTTGTTTGTGCAGTACAAGGAAGATTTGGCTGGGTCACATCTTCCTTCGTGTTGGCAGTAAAAATTGACTAAAACTTTATTAAGAATTCATCATATCAGATAAAGTATGTTTAAGAATTGTTGGGACTGGTCCTTTGGCATGTATAAAATAGAATAGAATTTTCAGCATATTATTATCATTCTATTCCTTTGTTGTAAACATGTCATTGGTTCAGTTTTGTAGATTTTTTGTGTTAATTAACATGCCATTGGCTCAATTTTGTAATTTGTCTTTTGTTATAAACATGCCATTGGTTCAGTTTTGTATTTTTTCCCTAGAACAATTTGGCCAGTCATTGTCTACACAATACCAGTTACTCCTTTGGTATCACAAACAACAAAAAACAACAAAGTTCTTGCATAAACAAGAAAAACTAATGCCTAGAAATGTTCCTACATTACCCCCAAGCAAAGATCACATTCTAAACTTCCAAATTGATGCGTCAGTGTTTCAACTGAACCTATAGGACAATGTGCTCCAACATTGTAGAGAAATTAAGTGTACTCCAAATAGACTGCCCTCTACAAAGAACTGACTAGAATCTATTAACCAACCTTCTAACTGTCAAATCATTATGTTTCGAAATCAATTACCTATTGGCATAATCCTTGCAAGAGAGAGAAGCCAAACACATAAAGAACATGCGCATAAACACGACAGCTTAAAAACTTAAATGGAATACACCAAGAAGTACCAAATGATGAATTCTCAATTGTTGTAATGGCAAAGCAATATCATAACCGCCCATTTCTAGAACTTGATTTTTCTATAGTCCTAACGAATTTTCTTATTTCTTGAACATTGTTGACATACTTAAAAGGAATACACAATACCAAATGATGAATGCTCAACTGTTGTAATGGCAAAGCAACAGAACCGTCCATTCCTAAAATTTGATTTAGTATAGTCTTAATTATTTTTCTTTAGTCCTAATGATTTTGAAAATTGTTGACAAAGGGTGTTTCTTTTTCTGATTGTAGTATAAATGTTTTTTCTATAGTCGTAATTATTTTTCTTATTTCTTCTCTTTTGTCCCTTTTTTATTTCCTATGTTTGTGCTTCATGACAAGATTTTATCACCTTCTTTTGATGGTATATTTCATTCACTCTATGTGGAATACTATTTTATTTCAGCTTGATATTTCTTTCATTTTTCATATACACAAAGACTACACATGCTGATAAAAATATGAGCTATTTGATTTAGGTTTACTTTTCATTATTTTAAATGGTTTATATTTATGATGGTACTCCTTGGTGTATTCCAAATAAAAATAATCATATAAAAATAATAAATGTAGTAATGATGGTGCGGTGCATTACTGAAATAGGCTCGATAACTCTTCTCAATGCATCAAAATGTCAATGTGGTAGTGGGCAGTGCGTGTTGAAGACTTCACGAACATAGAACAACCCTGGATGACAATTTTGGTGCTACCCAAATAGGAAAAAGGTTGCTAATGTCTATATATTTAATGTTTCTAACATAAATACTATTCATTATATTATAAGAACTAATGTAGATTGGGCATCATAGGGAAATAATGGCTATGGATACTTTAGTTGGGTTGATGACAGCTCATCTGCATCTATCCGCCCATCTCCGCTTACCCGCGATGGAGGATTTGAGTGCAAAATGTGTCAGGCCAGGTCAAATGCCGAGATTATATTTTTACAATGCCTTCTTTGTATTGTGATCGCATATCTTTGTTGTGACCATATGTGGAGATGAGCTCATGAATTAGCCAGTTTAGTATTTTCATATTGTAACTAATATTTTAATATGGATATGGCGTAACTTCTCTTTGCCTCAAGTGCACATATATATGGTTTGCATCTTTTTTTACAATAATTCTTCCCGTTTCTACCTCAGGTGAGCCCCAATCTGCTATCCATCACATGATTAAATGTATAGTCTTTTTTTTGTTATTCCATCTGTTCATTGATACATAAATTTGAACACACCCACTCCACTTCATGTGGATGTCTTTGAAATAAACTCCTATTTCTAATAAACCAATTATAACTACTAACTAACCTTATTAAACAACAACAACTGAGAACGATTGCTTGCCAACATCTAATGAATACAAGGTCCTTGAGAGATCAATCAATCAAGATGACTGGACAGGGATGATGAGATGGGGAAAGTGGAGTTGAATCCTGATGAAAAGGAAACTCTGGCTGCAATTAGGAAGAAGAAGAAGAAGATGTTTATCGTCAAACACTGATTGAATAAGAGTACTGCAAAGAGCTAGCCTATTGTACCAAGGAAGTTTGACAAGAACAAGAAGTGTGCCTTAAACAGAATGGGAAGACATCTTTCTAGGCTGGGCTTGAATCGTTTGACAATTAGCTTGATAATAAATGAATCAGATGAGAGCTAAGTAATTATCTTCCCAAGAAAAATCTCGTAAATGAACTATGTGTACCCTAATTCCTATGCCTGCTGCGTGTACCTAAATGATATATTTGAAACACCAAGGGTAAATTTAGCCTTTCCTTTGTTGTTGCAAATATATCATTTGGGTATGCACATAGGGCACATGAATTGAGGTGCACACAGTTCATTTATAGGATTTTTTTTTAGAAAACTAATTGCTCATCTATCATCTACATTATTATGAAGCTAATTGTCGAAGGATCTAGGCCAAGGGTAGAAAAATGTCTTCCCAAACACATAAAACACATGTACATAGACACGATAGCTGAGAAACATAAATGTAGATTTCACAATAGCTGAGAAACATAATTGTAGGTATCATGGTCACCATTTTTTTGAGACAACATAATAGAGTTACATACCCAGGCGATGGAGAGCAACTTATGTACCTCCAATTCTAAGTTGACATTGCGGGCTCCAAAGACCATAGATAAGGAATAAATTTAGAAAGCGAAGGAGGGCCATAATGCCCAAAATAACACAGGCCAAACCTCAAGTTAGATGAAATAAAAGTATGGATGAGGGCATTTTGACGCTGATGCTGGAGAGCAAAATCCACAAAACCAACTACAGACTATGGCGTTCACAATGCCGAGTATAAATCTTAATGCCAACTGCAAATCTTAAATTTGTATTAAACAAACCGTCAAAAACTGTCCTCTCTCATTCACAAGCCATGTGAAGAAAATAATTGTCCATCATTTCATTTTTATGAAAACAGTTGTCCACCATTTCATTTTTATTGGTTATTGCCAATTTTAAAATTATTTTAACCCCCAGGAAAAAAGCTTTTCTCCAATAAAAAATTTATGCTTTTGTATTTTTTTTTTTAAATAGAAATTCGACTGCTGGAAACATTACAGATAACATTAGGCAAAATTCAAATATCTCAAACAGAAATGCAAACTAATAGGGATAGTTAACATGAAAACATAAGTCTTAGCCTATAAATAGGCAACCTACTGGGATTGAGACAAACCTTATAAAATAACAACAGTTAAGAAGGATTGCTTGCCAACATCTGTTGAATACATCTGTTGCTCATGAATACAAGGTCCTCCAACTAATGTATTCAATAGATGTTAGCAATTGTTTGTCTCAATCCCAATAGGTTGTAGTTTCATTTTCTAGATGCATAAGTCAGAGGGAGCTCTCTAAATTTATCCCTTATCTATGGTCTTTTGGATCCCGCAGTGTCAACTTGGAATCGGAGGTGCAAAAATTTCTCTCCATCATTTGGGTATACAACTCACTTACGTTGTCTCCAACAAATTGTGACCATGATGCCTACAATTATGTTTCTCAGCTGTTGTGTCCCAAGACCCCTTATGACCCTTTACGGTCGTTTACTATCCCTAAGAATACATCTTATGGGTCTTAAAATGTCGTAAAGGGTCATAAGAGGCTCCTAGGTGGGGCCAGATGAGCTTCCACCTTCACATGGTTGGCCCTCTTAAGTAGAGAATGTTATACTCTTCTCGAAACAAAGAGAAGCTCAATAATCTAAGGTCTTAGTACACAGACAAATAAAATTAGACTTACTATCCAAATTGGTACATTGATGAGAATCAATGATAGGCCGGAGTTTATAGATACTTAATTTCTCAATCTAGTTCAAATCATATCATATCAAACTATGCTAGATTAAGCCTTTGGTGTCATTGTAATCTTTGGATATATGAAAAGTCCTATGTCAAGAAAGTGATTTATCTTTATCTTAGTTTCTGCAGTCTTCAAAAAAAATGAGTGAGTTGGACATTAGTGGTGGATCTATTCTTTCTTATCATTTTTCATAGTCCCTTTGGTAGTTATTCTTTCTTTTAACTCACCTTAATCAGTATGCATATATTTGAGAGCAATCTTTTCCACCCAAATTGGTACATTGATGAGAATCAATAATGGGCCAGAGTTTTTAGATTCTGGGAAGACGTATATGTAATAGAGGCCAGAAGGGATTTTTGTGGAGATTTTCCTACGCCAAAAAAAAAGTGTGACTATTTGTAAACAACAGCGACATAATATTTGTGTGCTTAATTTGAAAAAAAAAAAAATTGTCTGTCGCTTTTCTAACGACAAAAGAATAGACATATCACCAAGAGTGCTATATACTCAACATTTATTTCAACAATTTCGAGTCGCCATTTCGACAACAACCGATGACTATTCCGACAACCATTGGTCGCAGAAATAAATAGTATAGCCAATAATTCTTCCAGGTTCAAGCAAAAATTTCATCATTATACACGTTACAAATTTAGCCTCTGCTTGCGTCTCAATCTTGATAGAGGCTTGATGTGTCGTAGGATCGTCAAAAAAACTTAGACAGTTGTAATGGTCTAGTGGTCGACCAATTGGCCTCTATAAATCAACTAAACCTCGTCGAAAAGAAAAGAAAAACCTAAAATTTACAAACGATACATGATTTGTTTACATTTAAATTCTAATAAACTGATTTTATCTAAATATTAATTATGTTCTTAAACTCTAAAAGCAAACATTTTTATCTTGAACTAACTATATATTAAACTCTCTTTTATTACTAATTTTATTTATTTTTAATTATTATTTTTATTGATACACATTATTGTTTATTCTAATTTTATTTTTCCCAAATTTAAATTTAAAATTATTCTACTTATTTATGTCATCGCAATACTTAGATTACATTATTTATTATTAATATTCTATATTTTAAATTATTGTTATTTTTTACATTCACTTTTTCATGATTTGACTACTTTTTTCTAGATTTCTCATTCTAATATAGATCTATTTTGTTTCACTAAAGTTTGATTTGTTAGCTATATTATGCATATAGAAAATATTATACCCGAATTAGAAATCTAGACCTTATTTCCTAATATAAGGGCAAGGACTCCTGCTATGCACAACTCTTGTTTAACTCAACTTCTTAAATTAATTAGTTAGTTATTTATCTCATTATCAATTATGATTTTAATTTTAACTTAATTAGCACTTGTACTTAAAGGAGGTGCAATGGTTATGCCTATAGTGAGATATATCTTGTGTAATGTACTCTAAGTAGAAAATTTTATATAAATGGAAATCATTGTTGTTTGATTTTAATCATATAAGTGAAGTGATCTTTGATTTTAATTATATAAGTGAAGTGATCTGCACAAAAAAATTTGGAAATGAATGTATGCATTTTAAAGATAATATTTCAAATTATAATTTTTTATTATAAATATATAAAATATTATATTTATTTTTTTAATCATAATAAACTCAACTTAATTATTTTTAATGACCAATAAATAAAACTAACTTAAATCCTTTTAAAGATACAGAAATGGTATTATTATATTGTTATTGTTAAATTAGATTTATGATTAAACTTTGGTTCCTTATTTATCATATAAAAATACAAAAGTAATTTATATATCTTAAGTATAACGATATATCTTAAGTATAAGCAATAGATATCATGTATATAAAAAATAATAGCATATCAATCTTTAAAAAGATTAAAACAATGATATCTATCAGGTATAGTAAAGAGGAAATGCATTCCCTTAAGCTAAAAATATGTAGTTGAATTTAATAAATGATCATTACTTTTGTTCAATAAAAATTTAATTAAAACTAAGCTTAAGCCAATAGAAAAACAAAGAAATAAAACTATAAAAAAATTAATTCTTAATGCAAAACCCAAATCTTATATGTTTTTTAAAATCAAATAAAAAATTCTAAAAGAGGGACCCTGGATAAAACGCTATCTGCAATGGCAGCGGCTAACCTCCCGATGCACCGAAAGACAAAAGAAAAAACATTAGGGAAATCTAGATGGTGAAAACACATTATTTTTTTAGCATTTTTTAATGCAAATTTACAATAGAGAGGATGTAGATCATGAATATGATATCCTAAAATTTTCAAGAAAATCCATTGTGTTTTCCACATTTTTGAATGTACGTTTTGTAGAGAGAATAGCTACATCCATCAGCAATCACACAGACATGGAATGAAGTGAGAAATGTGGCTTATTAAATGTAAAAGGTATATCGGTTGAAGGTAAATGGTACAAAAAACCAAATCAATGGCCAAAAAGTAACGAAGATGATTTATGGCTTGTACAAATATGACACTTATTTTTTTCCAAAAACAGAGTGTTCTTGGCACTTTTCAAAGCATCTAATGCAATGAAGTGAATGCATAGAAGTTTGCCATTTTTTCACCTTTTTCAATATCACCATCAAGGGTAGTTAAATCATTTGCATTAGTTGCTTGGAGAAGCAATAAGCTTTCTTTAATCCTAAATGTAGCTTTGTTTCCTTTCTAAATTCTCATGTCCAATATGTATTTGTAACCATTTTAATTCGTCCTCTTCGTTTCGGTTGGCACACTGGTTCTTGGTTAAACAGTCATCTTACAAATGTTTGCTAAATGTAATATTTTAAAAACCATTTTCAATGCATTCATGAGTGTTCTTGCAGCGTTCCACAAATGTATTAGCAATAGTAATGTGAGGAAACATATAATTTACATGTATTTCATTTGGAAGCATAATGAGAAATGAATGTGGATTTTGATTTCATTAAACAAGAAAGTCTTTTCAAAAAGTTATAACATGGAATCTGATTATGTGATTCTAATATTCAAATTCTCCTTCACTGTCTGTGTTTCATCTTTTCTCCCTCCTATCTTCTTCTGTTCTACATGCATCTTTTCCTAATTCAACAACAACTTTTGTTATTTCAATTTTTTTTGTTTCAAACTAAAAAATACAAATTTACTATTGGTATGGTGATAACTACTTCAACAACGTAGTATGGATAGTGTAATCGAGAGTGTGGACTAATAAAAAAATTTCAAGTCAATCTAGTCCAAAACCATTAATTGCTCCCATAACAGGGTTAAAGCCCAAATTTTAGTATTTCTTGATACCAAGGCTCTAGTTCAATCTAGAAAAATATATGGGCTTTCTTGATGAAAAGCATGCACCTCAGTCTAGCCCAATAACATAATTAGAGTTCAAATCAAACCAAGAGAAGAGCTTGGCCCACTAATAGAGCTACAACTCGGCTTAATAACAACATTTGTCCCAAGAAAAAAGCATCAATGGCTCATAGACAAAAATATTAAGCTCCAACTTTAAGAATTAGTATAGCAGCAACAATATATAGTAGTCATTACAATAATACTAAGGTGTTTGTGTAAGTTGAATACACTTTAATAACATTCAACAACATAAAATAGTGATAGCTCAATTTTTGCAATCATAATCAGCAAAAACAACATTCTTATAAAAAATTAATTTTATAAGAAATCACACCTTGTGGACCTCCCTAGTTCATGGTCTTTTTCATGTCTTTGTATTTCTCAAACACAAACAAATGAAAATGCCTCCAAACGTAAAGGTGGTCTCCTTATATGCACATGATTATGTATTTCACATTTAATTATGACCTTCACATTTCGAACTGACGGCATTGATTCCATCTTCAATCGTAGAATGTCGTTGTTTTTAGCATTTGGACATATTGGTTTTCATGTATCTGAAAGTAGTGGTTTGTGTAATCGGATAATAATAGGATCAATAGAAACCTGCAATAACATATAAAATCTCAACCACAAAGAGATTGTTAGAGCAATTAGTATTCTCAATATTCAAAAAAGGATGCAAGACAAACAATAAGTATAATCAATCAAACATTATGAAATCAATCCAAAACATGAATATGCAAACCATAAAATCCTTCCTTGGTGTTCTCCTTCTCATGCAATGTGGGCTCGCAAAATTGAGCTCAAGATCGTGCCAACATAAGAATTCAAAGAAATTACGATTACCAAAATCAAAGGTTTGACTCTCTAT
This sequence comes from Chamaecyparis obtusa, assembly GCA_027943335.1. NCBI lineage: Eukaryota > Viridiplantae > Streptophyta > Pinopsida > Cupressales > Cupressaceae > Chamaecyparis > Chamaecyparis obtusa. The sequence goes on along the minus strand of BSBK01013747.1, from coordinate 64,290 downwards.
TTATAATATTTTAGGGGTTTCAACCAAGAATCCATGATTGAAGGGCTAATTGACTGTGATTGAGGAGTTGAATTCAGAGTGAGTGAGAGTTCAATTGAGTTGATTGCTTAGCTTAATAGGACTGATTGATCTGTCAGCAAATAGATTGGAGAGATGACTTGAATGGACTAGTGAGATAACATAATAGACTAGTGAGTTAATTGATTGCATAGATTAGAAGACTCAATTGATGGGAAACTTAACTGATTGTTGAGGGAGAAATTAACTATGTGGATTGAATAGTTAGGAGAGGGAATTGTGGAGTTGAGAGCTCTGATTGAAAAGCTAACTCAAAGTGAGTGTGAGATAGGATTTAAATAAATAAAATATTATTTATTTGCACATGTGGAGATATTTTATAAATATATAATTACTTATTTATTTATGAGAGGGATTGTTAGTTATAATTAAATAAATATAATTTAATTAATCATGAGAGGGGAATAATTAGTTTAATTAAATAAATATAATTTATTTAATTATGAGATAGAATTTGATTTAATTATTACAGGAATGTAATAATTAGGAGGCGGAACATTAATTAAATTTGGTTATCTAATTAATAATGATAAGGTATGGTATAATTAAATAATGTTATTTATTTAATTACGTCGTAGGCGTTTTCATCTGAGAGAGGCCTGGCTGATTTTGGACGATCGAGGGTTGCAAGCGGTGGAGCCCAATGACTACCATTGGGAGCTCTTTGACCGTCCATCCTGCATACAATCTGATCATCCATGCTGCACCCTCAATCAAATATATGTCTATTCATTACAGTTCAAGCTGGCTTTAAGTACGGACATAAATATGTCTTATTCCTGACATATCGGTTGTGCATGGAATGAATTGGAGAAAGTGAGTGGAAAAAGGGCGGTGATGAAGGATGTGAAGGAGGAGGACATTGAGAAGCTGTCAGTATTTGCAGGCGGTGGTGAAAGAGCCGCTGAGGCTACACACGCCCATTCCGCTGCTCATTCAGAACATGAACTCTAAAGAAGCTTCTCTTGACAGCTTCCACATTCCTCAGGAGAGCAAGGTTGTGGTGAACGTGTGGTGGTTGGGGAACAATCCGAATAAATACACATTCTTAATTTATCATCAAATTCTTGAGTACAAAACAATAATGTTCTATTAGGGTTTACCAAAAAACAATCTTAAGGTGAAATAGATTAAGTGAAAAATTGTTTGGATTAAAGTATGTTTAAGTCTGATCTCTGATAAGTGAACAAGTTTATATTTTTTGAGTAAGTAATTTAAGATTATTGAATGAATAAGTTTTACAATCGGGTGTGGCTAGTTTGGAATTGTGATTTGATTGTCTTGGTTTTGCAATACGGGGTATAAAAAATAGGAATATGATTTAGTAATGGATATTTGGGATTTAGGAATAGTGATGAAGGAGCATACATTAGCGTTATTAAATTCTTGGTATAGTATATAGAGTTGATGTTTTAGATCTCTACACTAGGTTATATTATTTGTTTAATTGATTTCTATTTGAATAAGTTGGTGTTGCATTTTGGGTGGCATGAAACCTTTTTTTTGTGTGTTTTTCCTTTACATGAGGATGCACTTGTGTCCTCCTTTGGTTTTGTTTTATTTGACTATTTAAAACATCTAATAGAACCTTGACTAGCCTTCATTAAGGATAAATATGAGATATTTCGATGTGTAAGAGAAAGTAAGAGGTAGGTTATATTATTGTTTGTATTTCTTTTGTGGTAATTTTCATTTTTATTTTTATCTATGATTTTTCATTATTTAATAATATATATGTTATAGGTTTGCAAAATACTTCTACATATTAGTTCTATCATATTTTATATTCTTCCTTTTCTAAATTTTATTATAGCTATTTTCATATGTTTTACCTTGTAATTTATCCCTACCCATATCCATTCCACATCTTGCTCAGTTGTTATCATTAATTATATTTTCATTTATACACTCTTGCATGTTCTTGACCATTTTCATCACACTTCAATACTAAGTGTCTAAAGATTGATTCTAAGTGGCTCATGGTTGAACCTAATTTCAATTTAAAATTACATTTTCTTGTGTTTTTCCTATAAAAAAAAATTAAAATATTAGTGCACATTTGTAAAATTAATTATTATGTTGTGCTATTTAAAGAAATTTATTAGTGTAATAGTTATAATATATTTTTATTTAGTATTTGGTAAGTAGGTTGATACTTTTAAAACCAACGTGTCTATTTTTCTCTCAAGAGACATATTGGTGGGCATATTAGTTTTTTTAACATGTGGTTTTGTGGACCAAATAGTATTTTATGATGGTATCTAGCATGTGTAATAAATGGTATGATTTTTTCCAATGTAATATAAAAAAATGAAATACATTTTAAAAATTAGTTTATGGGTGCAATCAACATTATAAATCCATAAGATGAATAAAGTTAATTTTTTTATTCATTCAACACTTATATTTATATTGATACCTCTTTACGCATAAATCAAAATGCAATGACTTCTTATTTTAGATAGATTTTTCAAAAAATATAAGTATTCTAGCTTTGTTGGGGTAAATTAAATGGGAGTAAATTTATATTCTTTAATTATAATAAAAATATAAGGTCTAAGATTGCTATGTAAGTTATATATTATCTATTTACTAACAATACTTGTTGATAGATCACAATGTCATAACTATTATTTTCAATGGGTTATGGCTATAATTATTGTTACAATTAATATTTAGGGTTAGAGTTAGGAGTATTGTTAGGGTTAGAGTTAGGTTTATGGTTACAATTATGATTATGATCAACATTTAGGGTTTGGGTTAGGATTAGGATTAAGGTATAGGGTTTAAGGTTAGGGTTAGGGTTAGGGTAAGGACATACATTATAGATAGTATTATGGTTGATATTTGGGCTTAGGATTAGGATTATCGTTAGGGTTAGGGTTTACATCATGGTTAGCATTATGGTAAGGGTTGGGATTTTGATTAGGGCTTAGGATTAGCATTATTGTTAGGTCTAGGGTTTACACCATAATTAGTATTAGGGTTAGGGTAGGATTAGGATAAACATTTAAGTCCATGGCATGGTTTAGGTTATGGTTATTTTGAGGGTTCATGTTAGGATTGGGGTTTAGTATTTAGGTCCAGGATTAGGGTTAGGATAAAGGTTTAGCATTAAACCTAGGGCTATGGTTTGGGTTAGTGTTAGGGTCAAGATTAGGATTAAGGTTAAGATTAGAATTACTGTTAGAATTTGGTTTAGGTTTATGATTATGGTATACCATTTACAATTATATTTTAGCATTTATGATTAGGGTTTAGCATTTAATGAGTATGATTATGGTTAGGGTTAGGGTTCAGCCTTTTAAAATAACTATCATGGAAGATAATATAAAACCCAAAAACTTGAATAAATTTTTGGGTTACCAGTTTCATCCGTTACTATTTCATACGACATACAATTATTCCTTGCCCTTATTATGGCTAGAAAAATCAACCATTTCTTAGATATTTCTGAATATGATGTCAAAAGTTTAGCATTTGCTATTATTTTTGCTAGCATAAAACTTTGCGTTGGAGTAAGTTGGCGCAGTGATATTTTGTGTGATTTATGAGAAGTTTAAAAGTATTTCTGATCTGATCTCATTCGCACAGGTCTTGTAGCCATGACAATCTTGAGACCACGATTCTTTAAGGCAATCTCCAAAATAGTTCATTCACATTATCTACATTTCCACAGTTTACACACATCTATACCACACGTTTCAAGCATACTTCCTCATCGTTTATGCTTTGGTGGTAGTCTATACTCTATTTCCAAGCCCCCATTCGATCATAGGTAGAGAGTACATTGGGAAAGGCATAAAGCGAACTAGAAAAGGTTGTGAAATTTGATCACACACTTGCCATTGCATTGCAATTGCTTGAAGATTTCTTAAGCATTCTTGACACCAATGAATCCATTTTGGGTACTTCCTGCAACCATGGAAACCACACGAATGGACATGTATAGCCCTCTTATGTTGGATACACAATAGTATTTCATGTATGTCTGTAATCAAAACATCATATAAAAGTACCAAAGATAGAGGGAATTCCCACCATATTCTCATTGGACCATTGCGCTTCATAAATTTGGATATTTTAAGAAATTTTCTACATATCTTATCTATGTGGGGTTTGTGTCTATCGTATTTCATTATGTAGTATCTCTTAATGGGATCTAGCGGTAGTTTATATATCCTTCTACATTTTGGCAAATTTCCTTACCTTGTTCCATAGACCCATGGCTATTCAACAAGCTAAACCGTATGATATAAAAGGGAATTTAAAGAAATAAACTAAGTGTCCCCTTGCTAAGGTTAGCATTTCAATTTACTATTTAGACACTCCTATGTTAATTATGAAGAGAGAGAGAGAGAGAGAGAGAGAGAGAGAGAGAGAGAGAGAGAGAGAGAGAGAGAGAGAGAGAGAGAGAGAGAGAGAGAGAGAGAGAGAGAGAGAGAATGTGTCTGTGTATGTGTGATGGGGGGAGATAGGGTTAGAAATAGGGATATGGAGAGAGGTGTGGAGATGGAGATTGAAAAGAAGAGGGATATGGAGAGGAGAGAGGGGGGAGAGTGTGGATGGAAGATTTAAATATATGAAGATTCTATAGAATGAGAAAGGGAGATATATAAAGATAAAATAGAGGTAGAAAGTGTGAGAGAGAGAGAGAGAGAGAGAGAGAGAGAGAGAGAGAGAGAGAGACTGATAGAGAGATGACAAGATAGAGATACATATAGAGGGAGAGATGGGAGAAGAAATATGGAGATGTAGAGATTAAAAGGTATAGGAAGAGGGTGATGGAGAGAGGAGTGGGAGGATGGGAGAAAAATAGATAGTTAGAAGAGATAGATCAAGAGGTAAAGACAAAAAGAGATCTAGGAAGATACATACAGAGACATAAAGAGGGAGAGATAGAGAGGAAGAGATATAAAGATACATAAATGAAGAGATATATTGATACAACGATAAGGAGATCTAGAGAGGATGAGAGGGAGTGAAGAACAAATGGACAAATACTTAAATGACCTTTCCATAACTCTACGGTGTACCCATTGCACACTAAGGTGCGATTGCTAGTTATATTATAGATGAATAGATGGTGAATTAATTGTTTAGAAGTTCAATAATTAAATTAATTAATTAAAATCACTTAATTATGGAATTAGGGAGAAATGATGATTTTGATCGTAGAATATGGTAGAATGACACATGATTAATTAAATAATAAATATTATTTAATAATTTAGGAGGAATGTTAATAATGTCATTGTGTTAGAGCAATATGCCATTTTTAAGTGTCTACATTTTACCCCTCTTTGATACAATGCATTTTAGGCGTTGTTTCAAAGAATAATAAAAACTATGCCCCAACGGGAACAATGTGACAACAAGGTAAATGATGCCCCCCTCGAAAGATTATTTGTGCCAAAAATACATGAATGATCTCTTGAAAGAAGATTTAGATTAAATGATGAAAGAAAAGAATAATTAGTAAGAAGTGAAGAATGTTGGTAGGTTGTGATGATTATTCGATCAATATTGGACATAAAAATTGTTGATAAGAATCATGTCTAGTTTTAGGAAGGACCCATCCTAGATAAGACTATCTACAACGTTTGGTTTCAGGGAAGATATGCCCTATATAAAACAAGTGACAACGTCTGGTTTCAGGAAAGATACATCCTATATAAGACAAATGATGATGGAATGAATGACCAATTGATTTGACTAATTTAAAAATTGATTTGACTATTTTGACAAATAGATTGAGTGAGTGAAGAGATTTGGCTGATAGAATAGATTTGACTGATTTAGAAGAGATTATACTAAATTTTTAGAAGATGATAGAAAGGGGATGAAAGAATGATAATGAATTCTTGATTGAAACCCTTAGTCTATAGCAAGTAGAGAACTTAATGCTTTAATAACCATGCTTTTGATTTCCAACTAATTTGAGCTATTTATTTATCATCATTGAGCCACTATTATTATAGTGAAAATGGATACCATTCTACTAAGATATGAAAGATCTAGGTACAATTATCATCTTGCATTGAAAATAGGCATGCTGAACAGACAAGGAATGTGGGTCGATCCATCTAGGTCAAACATTGGAAGTTGAGGTATGTGTGGTGTATCACAACCGAAGTATCCATTGCAATGTTGCAAATTGGATATTTGTACATATGGATGTGAATGCTCTTATCGCAGACACCTAGATTGCTCTTTTAAGACTTCACAAAAAATATTCCACAAATAGAAGACAAAGAAAAATAAGTCATGAACCATCATGGCATCTCTAAATCACTTGTGGACATCCCGAAGATGCGTAAGAACATGACTTGTGAAGATCAAGACATAATAAGACTAACTTGACTCAATAATTTGCAGTTGTACTGATTATGTGTTTGTGTATTTGCAATAGTTTGGACATTTGAAATTTGACATATTGCTAATGCTATCTGATTTCAAGAAAAAGGTACCCCTTCTAAGACTGTTGCGTCTGATTTCGAGTGTTTCTTCCCTTGTCTAAGACAACATGAATTTTTTGACAAAATGCTTTGTTGTGGGATTGATTGATAGATAAGATAGTTTGGGTAGTGTAGTTGAGGACTTGTTGACTAGTTTTGACTATTTTGACTTGGTTCCGCTAAAGCTCATATGTGGTGTATGTCGTCATTCAATGTCTGGTTTTTAAATGCCAAAGAATTGGTTATGTACAAAGGAGATTTATTGCAAGCTTTTTGCTAGTTGGTTTTTTGATTTATTTGGTTGTCTTCGATAATTTTTTGATGTTTTGTAAATGTTTTTGGTCCATCATAGGTTTCATATGTTTGGAGTCGAGGTATGTGTGGCGTATCACATAAAATAAAGGCTCTTATCACAGACACCCTAAACATGGTCACCTTTAGATGAATGTTTTATATTTTTTTATTATTTTGAAGGTTTTTTTGGGAGTTTTACAGTATGATTTTGTGCTATTTTTATTATTTTGAAGGACTATTTTTTAATTTTTAGAAATTTTTTGTATTTTTGAAGGACTCTTTTAAATCACTAAATGAGGTGAAAGGCATATGTTAGGATTTATTCTCAAACATGATTGTATTTATTTGCCCCAGTGTTTAGCAAGGCATGTAATACTATGAATAGATGAATGAGCTAATAGGATGACAATAGATAGGTGAAAATGGAATCAAAGTTGATTTGGATGCAAGGACTATCTCACAATTGGATAACATGTTTATCCAAGCTAATCGACCAAATATGTGATTATGTAGGAAATGACATGACACATTGAATGAGATGGGATCTACGGGGAATGGAAATGTCAAGAGACTTTTGAAAATATGTTCTTCATTTTTTTGTCCTTAATTTTGATCAAGACCAAGGAAGAGATTTGGGATAGGTAATATGAAACATGGAAATGGATGATAAAATTAAGGGATGGATAAGACAAAGGATTATTGTAGGGTGTAGATAAAGTGAAGAAGAAGGGATGTATGAAGCCTTGTCAAGATCAAAGATGGAAAAAACAAGGATATGGATGGATGTAGGACTACGAAGGATGTGATAGGTAGGATTCCATGAATGAAACTTGCCCCTAGGTGTAGAGGGTAATAGATTACACATGACGCCTATTTGTCAAGTTTTCATCACGGTACTCGCCCAAGGCACCACAAGAAGTGGTTTTTGCCATAGGATGAATTATTTCTCTTGATATTTTTTTTTGTTGTCACACAAGACGCCTATTTGCCAAGTAACCATTTTTTCTTTTTTTCTTTTTTTCTTGAATTTTTGAATTTTTGGAAGACGATGGACATAGGAAATGACATGAAGGAAGGACTCAAGCATCTTGTTCTTTTGGTAGTATTATTGAAGGACATGTTGTAATGGACCATGGCTATTTGAAATTATACTATATGTTGATAAGGTGATGGAAAAGAGGGATGAAATGGATGATAAAATAGACTAGGGTAAGAGTTTATGCATAGGATTGGATAAGTGGCATGGAATGATGGAACATAGGTGTTGGATAATGAATGGGGTATTGGAAGACTTGTGTATTGGTGGATAGAAATGTTGGCAATATCAACGTTGGCATACACCTTGAGGGGTGGTGGAGTGATGGAAAGAAAATTGATTTTGGATTTTGGGATTTAGATGGAGGAGTGGACGTGGATTTTGGGATACAAGGAACCAAAATGGATGAAGTAAGTGATGGAGTATATAAGGTAGTGGATTTTGGGGCAAGGGGACCCAAAATAGATTTGGAAGATGGAAGACATTTATGTGGGGGATTGATGGGAGCCTTTGGAATAGAAATATTGGATGCCAATTTTGATTTTTCTTTGGGATATTGTGCTTCGAGGAGCTTCTTAGGAATCCACATGGTTTTTAGTTTTTCATTCGTTTGTGGGTCCTTGGAATGCATTGCTTGCATAGTGGATTTAGAAACCAATATAGATTTTGACTTTTCTTTTTGCTTTATTAGCCTTTGTGTCCTTTTGGATTTTATTTTATTTTTTGTTTTGGATCATATTTTTCTTAATTTTAGCATATAGATTAGATATGACATGTTGATCCTTGATTGCATGTGGATTTATTGACTTAGAGATTTTATGCTTGGCATCCAAATTTCTTGGAAGGGAAGTGGTATTAATGGGTGGATAGGCATTGTATGGAGGCTTTTTGGATGGATAGATGGTTCTCAAAGATGCGTGCCTTTGTTGACTTGCATGTGGGAAAGGGTAAGTAGATTGTGTATTAGTGGATGGAGGAATATATGAACCTAAGATAGATGGAAGGAATGAGGGGGAAGTCATATGCTTGGGTCTATATGGGAGAATGTTGGATGTAGAGGGGATATCAACATCTTGAAGGTAAGCTATATAGTCAAGGCCCTAATAATATGGATTTTCTTTTATATCAAGGGGCTCTAATATACCTTCTTCATTAAGTCCTAACCCCTTTCCTTGATAATGCATTTTCTAACAAATCTTCTTAGCAATTGGATACTAATTATTTTTGAAACAAGATGAAAATCCATTTTGAGGTGGATGAGGTACATATGGAATAGTAGGACCATGAATTAGACTAGACTAAATGAATGTGGATGAACCAAGTTGATATTTAATAGGCTCATTATTAATGTGGATAGAGTTGATGGGATCTTGGGGTGGACATGGGAGATTATGACATGGAGATGGAGGGATGATGGGGGCTTGTGGTGGACAGGGAGGATTGTGACATGGAGATGGAGGGATAATGGGGTCTTGTGGTGGATAGGGAGGATTAAGACATGGAGATGGAGGGATGATGGGATCTTGTGGTGGACAGAGAGGATTACTTTGATCTTGACATGGAAGAGGATCATTGGATGGCATATAAGGGGCATCACGGTCTTTCTTAGGGAGTGGATTATGAATGGGACTCAGAGGAATGCTTTTATCTTTGGATGGAAGGGGATCATGTTGGACAGGAAACAACTGGATAAGGGGGTCATCATGAGACTTTGGAAATATGGGATCTTGGTTAGCTAATTGGACATTATTGATTTCTTGATCTTGACCAATTTTAGGACTTATTTCTTTATATGTTGGATTATCTTCTTGACATGGGGTATCAGTTTGGATATCTATGGGGGATTCTTGAAAGGACTTAATGCTTGGGCATGATGTGGAAGCACTTTGACTGGGACTCAATGGAGTATCTTTTCTTGGGAGTGGAGTATATGATGGCATTGGATCTAAGATTGTTGATTTGTAGACAGGACTGGCCTTAAAGATTGGATCAGAAGGGATTTCTATCATGGATATCCCTTGTGGGACAACTAGAATTGTTTCATTATTGGATGCATTGTTGCGTTGAGATAGTATGGAGGAAGAAATGGTAGGAGGTATGGAGATTTCTTATGGGACTTTACTAGAGACATAGGTATATTATTTTGATCATATTTAGGAATGGTGTCTTGACATATATCCAAATCCTTATTAGGTGAATCATTGGGACATTCTTTATTAGTAACAACACAATCATTGTCTGGACTTCTGATAGTGATGGTATTAATTGTCAATTTGAGGTTTTCTTTCGTATATGCAAGGTTAGCCTTATTATCTTGTCTTGTTGTGGAGGCCTTGTTTTTTCCATAATCTATCAATGGATTTTGGAAGATCTTATGGTCTTGGTTGGTAGTTCTACAATTTGTGACAACTTCAATTTTTTTGTAGTCAATGAAATCTTGGATAATGTGCTTCAGTTGCGTGCAACTGCTTGATTTGTGTCCCTTAGTTATGTGATAGTTATAATAACCATTGTAATCCCACCATGTTGGTTTTATGGGACCCTCATAATGTCTTATCTCTAGTAAAGTGACTAAATGGGACTGTATCAATTTCTTAAGGATCATCTCAAGAGGTTCTGCAAGAGGTGTAAAATATCATCGAGGAGTAGAGTTCCTTCTTCCATAACTTTGTTGTTGGGTAAGTGTATTGGTTTGTTCAGGACTTTGTCTAGGAGCAGTGATGTTAACATTGTGAATTGTTTGTGTTACTTGGTTATGTTAGATCAATGCCAATTGGGTATGTTGGATAGGTGTTGGTGCTTGCATACGTAGGACTGATTGTGCCATTTTTATATCCACAATGCCATTGTTTGTCACATTCTTGTTTTTGGACCAGTATTTAGTTTTTTCGTATGGTGTTGGGTTAATGGTCTCTTTCTTGAGGAGTCCCTTAAAGGTGAGGGATCTTTCTGCTTTTAGCCCTTTCTCAACTAGTTCTTCAAAGGTCTCAATGTGTTGAGAGTTAAGTTTACACATTAGGTCTAGCTGACAATTTTCAATGAACATGTGGATATTTTCTTTAATTAGAACATGGAAGGATACCTTAGAGGCAACATTTCTCCAACATTATAGAAATGAGGCAAATCTCTCTCCGTTCTTTTTCTTGGTGGTGCAAATATCCATCAATGTTATTTCCATGATAATGTTGTGTGAATAGTATGATATGAATTTTTCTACTAGTTCATTCCATGTCCTTATCCTAGGAGAGAGTCTAGAAAACCAATCCATGGATGCACCACTAAGAATGTGTGGAAAAAGTCTCATAAGATATGTGTCATCATGCGCAACTTCCATGCAAGTTGTAAAAAACTCCCTTATGTGATCGTGGGGATCACCCTTTTCCTTGTACCTATCAAACTTAGGTGTGACAAAATTGGTTGAAAAAGGTGGCATATGCAGTGTCCTATCAAAAGGATAAGGACTGAGGTTAACTATGGTGTAAGACCTTTTAGAAGTGCTTGTTTGTAGATTCATGAACTGTTGTTGAAGGGTTTGTAACTGCTGAGAAAGTAGATCAGTGGTAGTTGGTATAGTGGGTGGTGTGTTAGGGTCACCAAAAGGGGCTCCACTATTTTGAGATGTTGCAGGTATATACAGTGGCAGAACATGCTGAGATGTTGGGGTGTATTGAGGTACTGAGATGTATTGAGATGTTGGATTATGTTGAAGTACTAGAATGTACTGGGATGATGGATTTTTTTATGATACCAAATTATCTTGAGGTGCTAGATTGTGTTGAGGTATGGGATTATGTTGGGATGTTGGATTTGAAATGTACTAAGATGTTGGATTTTGTTAACGTACTAGAATGTACTGGGGTGCTGGATTATGTTAAGGTACTGGTATATGTTGGGGTGTTGGATTATGTTGAGGTACTGGTATATGTTGGGGTGTCAGATTATGATGAGGTATTGTTGTAAGATGGGAAATGTTAGGCCCACTTGCCATCATTTTTTGGATGAAACTAGCAAACATTGATGAGTAATCTAGATTGGATGGAAGTGCCCCTTGACTGATTTGGGGATGTCCTAAATTGGAAGAGATACCTAGTGGGGCACCGCTAGGAGGCTTTGGTTGAGGTTCTCCCAGTAGGGGTAGCCCCTAATTTTGTTGAAGAATTATGTTGGAGGAACTTGTTTCCATTGTTTGTGAAATACTCATAGGATGAGTCAAGGAAAATATAGATGGTGTTGTTGTAGTAGCAAGTTTAGTAGATGCAGATGGAAAACTAGCAAATAAGGGATTGATGTACTAGATCCCTAAGGTACCAGAAGATGTGGTGACCTAGGAAGCATTTTATGTTAAAATGGTAGATGGGATGACTGAACTGAATGGTAGGGGTATCATTGAGGCTACCCAAGATGGTGGTACATGTATGTCTTCCACTATGGTGGATGTGTCAAACCCAACTGGTAATTTAGCACCTTTTTGTATGAGCATGTGAAGGTATTTGTTTGGGTCAGCCTCTATCATGGATTCTAAGATCTCTTTCATCTTCTTGTCACATAAACCATCATCGATCTCTTCTTTTGTACTTTTGGCTTTGATTTATTAGGGGATTAGTTCATGTAGTTGTAAAGTATCACCTAGTGTTTTCTCCTGGCGTAAAAATGTCTCTGGATTGCAATACTCTAGTGCCAAGGTTCTTGGTGAAAATTCAATTTCCTAATGGAGATCATGGTCGGGGATTTTATTATACTCCATTGTGTCCTCACTCTTCTTTGATCTTGTGTTCGGAATATGCAAGTTTGTGATGAATGCGGGACAACTAAGGAAAACAAATTCTATCTTTTTTAGATTTTTTTGATATGGGATGATAATGCAAACTAGGATGAATAATCAAATATGATGTCTAAGGTGTACCTTACCCTGAGAGAGATTCTAGAAACTTCAAAGGTAAACCCTCTAAGAAAAGACCTAAATGATAATGAGGACTATATTGACAGCAAAAGGTAGGATAAAAGTGATAAATTATGGTAATAGTGTTTGTCTAAGATAAATATTAACCAAAATGACAAGGTGCCCATGTTGAGGCCAGTAGATAAAGATGGTGTTGACGATGTCAAGATAAAACACAAGACCACTATAGGAATGTCCTAGGAAAATGGACCCTCTAATTTGAAAAATGACTCTTGGAAGTGTTTAATACTTGAACCCTGAGAGATGCACGCTATGTTTTTGAGATTTTTTTTATATTGGAGACTAATATGATGACTATGAAAAAATGAAATATTCTAAGATATGTCTATCTAAGTATGTCGATCACAAGGAACCAATATGAAATGTTTGTAGGACCAATTGTTTGTAGTAAAAATCTTGTAGGATTAATTATTGTAGGACCAATTGTTGTAGGACAAATGGTGTAGCACCAATCTCAACAATCTCAAAATCAGTGTGTAGCTGCAAGACTGACTCAAAAAGAAATAATTTGTGTATATTCAACAACTTTTCCAAGCTGCAAGTTTTCACAAAGTCAATCACAATGGAAGCAGTATACAAGCAGTTTAATCTATGGTCAAATTTGGATTGATCTAAAATATTATAGGCCCATTGCTTGGGTGTCCATCAACTCACATAGCATAAGTACCACACAACTAGGGCTAATAAAATCCCTTGAAGGTGCATGTGCTATCACCTTTTCTAGGTATTCTTGTCGTGTTAACGAAGATCTCTTTCATAACACAATATCCCTAGGACATATATGATGGGAATATTAGGTGGAGATTCTTTTTCAGCCTCCCCTTGCACTATAATAAGACCAATGTTTAGAGTTAAACTAGGTGGCCTCTAATTAATAGGTTTTAGTCAGTTTCGTGGAGTCTCCCCAATCGATTTGTATGTGTGTGACTCACTTAAGAGCCTAGTTGACCGTGTTGGTTTCCTAGGGATACTTCACGTGGTCCAAACTATCATCAACACACCTCACCCGAGCTTGAGGAGATAAGACCAGAGTTTTCTCAGAGTCTTATTTATATACCAGTCAGAAGGATTTGTCAGTTTGAGGTCGTTCTCTGTAATGGGTTAAGTGAACCCTCCAGACAGGCCTCTCTAAAAGAATGGTTGCTAATCTAACAGATTGTGCAAGCACACCAAGAACTTCAAACACCAGGTTAACCGTATTAAGCACCAATAGTCAAATGTGAACTGAGATATCATCTATACAAGCACATGAGTTCAATTTTAAGCCCAAACCAAATGAGTTTTGTTTTGTCCAATTTTAGATGCGCCAAAGTCCAATTATAATTTTCCTTGTTTGATTTTATTGCACCAATCTCAAATGTTCTTTGCCTTGTTCAATTTTTAACCACCATGTCAATTTTAAGCACCAAAACAAGATATGGAATGTGAAGTTTGAGCATGCATTGTTTTTTTTAAAGCACCAAAATGAAAGATGGATTGATTTTAGATTAACAAGATTAAAACATGTTTCCAAGCCACATGCTAAAAAGAAAAGTTAGTACCCAAATAAAAACCTTCTTATATGATTTATACCTCCAAAGAGTTGATTTGTTGTATCTTAGCTAGTATCTTTTTTTGTTTTATCTTTATTTCTCTTCTTCTCTACTCAATAACTTCCTGAATCTTGACTCTCTCTTTTTTCGTGTGTATTTATAGTCAAGTGCATTACACCAAGTGTGTATTTTCAACAATGAAAATGTATCAATTTAAAATAGAGAATGAGATTTTAGATAGAAGAGAATGAAATCTTATTTTGTAGTTTCGAAACAATGTTTTCCATAAAATGATTATCACCTTCACCTACACACAAAAAGCAAAGTTTTTAAAGATCTATATAAATATTATTATTTTTTCAAAAATATTTCCCATCAAAATTAAAATCACATAGAATAGATCCCCTATATAATTTCAAGACCTTTCCAAAAATGTATTTTTTTTCAAAAATAAATGTTTATTTGTGTCCAAAAATAATATTTTATCAAATATCATAAACAAATTACTAAAAATTTAAAAAAAAAAGAAAAAATCTAAAATTTGGACTGTAGCTTTCTTATGTCAAAAGAAACCTGCAAAAAAAATTTAAATCATAATTCTTAATTTTGTGCACTCGAGACCCATTTTATCAGAACAACCCAGCTTCAATAGATCTACCTTTTTTGAAAATATTTCCAAACAAAATTTAAATCACAAAGAATAGACCCCCATTATAATCTCAATAGATTTCCAAAAATGTAAAATTTCCAAATAAATATGCTTATTTGTGCCCAAAATTGATTTTTTATGAAACATTATAAAAAATTTATGAAAAAAAATCCAAAAAAATCTAAATTTTGGATTGTAGCCTCTCTATATCAGCACAAACCTACAAAAACAATTTCATAAAAAAATTCCAAGTGGTTTTAAAGATATGACCAAATTTCACATTGAGTTCACCATTTGTAATCGAGTAATAATAGGATCAATAGAAACCTTCAATAACATATAAAACCCCAACCACAAAGAGATTGTTAGAGAAATTAGGATTCCCAATATTCAAGAAAGGATGAAAGACAAACAATAAACATAATCAATCAAACATTGTGAAATTAATCCAAAACATGAATATGCAAACCATAAAATTCTTCCTTGGTGTTCTCCTTCTCATGCAATGCGAGTTCTCAGAATTGAACTTAAGATCGTGCCAACATAAGAATTCAAAGCAATTGTGGTTACCAAATCAAAGGTTTGGCTTTCTATTTATAATATTTTAGGGGTTTCAACCAAGAATCCATGATTGAAGGGTTGATTGACTATGATTGAGGAGTTGAAGTCAGAGTGAGTGAGAGTTCAATTGTGTTGATTGCTTGGCTTAACAAGATTGAATGATTTGTTAGCAAATAAATTGGAGATATGACTTGAATGGACTAGTGAGATAACAGAATAGACTACTGAGTTAACTAATTTCATAGATTAGAAGACTAAATTGATGGAAGACTTAACTGATTGTTGAGGGAGGAATTAATAATGTGGATTGAATAGTTAGGAGAGGGAATTGTGGAGTTAAGAGCTCTAATTGAAAAGCTAACTCAAAGTGAGTGTAAGTTAGGATTTAGGAGGATAATTATGATTTAAATAAATAAAATATTATTTATTTGCACATGTGGAGATATTTTATAAATAAATAATTACTTATTTATTTATGAGAGCAATTGTTAGTTGTAATTAAATAAATATAATTTATTTAATTGTGAGAGGGGAATAATTAGTTTAATTAAATAAATATCATTTATTTAATCATGAGATATAATTAAATTTAATTATTACAAAAATGCAATAATTAGGAGGGGGAACATTAATTAAATTTGGTTATTTAATTAATAATTATAAGGTATGATATAATTAAATAAGGTTATTTATTTAATTATATTATAGATGAATAGATGATGAATTAATTGTTTAGAAGTTCAATAATTAAAGTAATTAATTAAAATCACTTAATTATAGAATTAGGGAGAAATGATGCTTTTGATCTTAGAATATGGTAGAATAACATGGTTAATTAAATAATAAAGATTATTTAACAATTTAGGAGGAATGTAAATAGTGTCATTGCATTAGAGCAATAGACCATTTTTATGTGTCTACAGTATGAACTTTGCATAGTTGCATAGATTGTTTTTATCGGCTCGGATTGTCGCTTTGAAACTTTTTTTGTCATGTCTGAAAGTATACCCAATCATATCCTCTGCATCATTCAAGCAATCCAACGATTGAAATTTATCCAAAGACCATGTTTTGCATGTGAAGTTTGACAAACACAAAAAAAGTTATGCCCACCGTTAAATTGCACCAGAAAATTATTTTTGTATCAGACAATTTTACCAAAAAAATTATTGTGAAATCCATTTTCATAGGCAAAGCTAGAGTTTCTAGTTAGAGTGAATTGTTTAACAACATAAATAATGCATCAAACTATTCCCAGAAATTATCTGAAATAAATGTTACATAATGGAATTCCACAATCTTAGGATATGCACATAGCAAATATTTTTAAATGGATTTAAAAACATACAAGTGAATGCAATTGGTAGTTGTAAAGTTGAAGTTTGCAACTTTTATCGACATCTCACACACCTATGCAAATGAAGGAATACTAATAATATTTTCTTGTGTGCGATGATGCAGAGAAAGGATTCACAACATTAGTTTTTCTCACACAATATTCAAATAAGAAAATTCTAGCTGGAATCAATGGAAGCTTCTATATTTTAATTTCACTGAGCACAATGAACATTATGCAATGGAGACATACCTCTATATACGCTGAAAAAAATTGTGGACGTAAGCAGGAACGACAATGGGATAAATGGGACAAGTTGATAAACATGAAGCTAACTCGAGGAAGAATACTGACAAAAAAGGTGGACAAATAATTTTTTCCCGTATCAAACACTTTTCCGTCAATGGGTGATGCCCACGATAAAAAGCATATTGGTTTAATTAAAAAATCAACATAATTATAATTATAATCTGATCTAGGCAATCATCATTATATAAAAACATAATTTTAAATTTAATTTCTTAATTATTATTATAAGATTATATTATCATATGTTTTATCTCTTCTTTATATAGAACTATAATGATATGAAGTAGTATATATCTAAATTAATTTTTTTATTTTTAACTTATAAATATTTTATCAATGTTAAAAAATATTATATTTAAAAACATATAAATAATATTCATAATGATATTCTTTAAAAAAATTAATAGATAAGATATCCTTCCCTAAAAATTAACATAATAGTAACTTAAATTCACATTTAAAAAATGTTTATGACAATATTTTTAAATATTCAAAAAATGAAAAAAAAAACCTTCAATTCTATCTTTAAAAAAATTAAATTCATATTTTTTATTAGGAATATTATAGAATAATATATTAATATTTAGCCTAGAAGCTCTTCAGCCTCATAGTGAAGACCCTGAATCCATTCAACATTTTAGATTCCTGAAATTTTGGAGCTTACCCAATGATGTTCGACTATCAGCATTTTACAAAAAAAAAATTGTTTCATAATTGTTTCGAACTATCTTTTTTGTAATCTAACTTGATATTGGCGAATTAGATTGTTCGGCTAAGGGAAAAAAATGTATTTCACGGCTTTCAGCGTCTATGGCATCACCAAGCACAACTACAAGTCAACCAAGTGATGGATATGCCTATTGCTCCACCTAAAATAGTCTTATTACAATTATCTTTCACCTGAAAGTCACCATTTTGCTTCGTTGTAAACGTCTTGGTTTGCATCGGCCAATGCGAGGACAAATTGAGTGGAATATCGATATTCCTATGTATTTTTGCATAATATCTTCACAAAATTAGTAAACCATTTCTGCAAAAACTAAAAAGATCTCTACAAATATTCTCGAGTGTCCAATTTTATAAAAGATCTTCCAAGAATGAATGAAAATAAGGAAAGACTTGTTTGTTACAAATCTCTTTGTCTTTGCTCATCCTTTTTTCAAACCCTATATTTGCACTTGCGCGGCGGGGCTCAAAATGAGTTGTCCATATGCATATAAAGGGAATTTTAATAGCTTTTATGACAATAGGGTAAATATTCAATGCAAAATCCAAAGAAAATATGTATTCCCCGTAAAAGTAATGAAGGATCAATTTCTTTGGGTATGAACTTTAAACACATAAAACAATTTTTTTGCAGTTTGCTTTCTCTTCTGCCCACATATATTCCATGGCCACTGTAAGGCAACATGATGGTTCATTTTATTGCATGGTAAAGAGGATTATTGATTGCGAAAAGTTGAGTTGGTTTTTCTTTTGATAGAAGTTTAAACCTACCAAAAGAGTTAATTTATAACTTCATGTTTATTTTGTCTGATTAATGTTGAATATGATTTATTTTTTGGGTTCATAAATTGATATGACAATGGGGTATATTGTGCTTTTCTTAATACCTTGATAAAAATGTCACAAATCCTGAAGTATAGGTTTTTTAAATTGATGATAGTTTTCATCACATGAATGGTTTATTGTATTTTAGTGTCTAATTGTTAAATTACAAGCTAATTCCTTGAATTAAACTTAATGACATTGTTTTTTTTTATTGGTAATATGGTTTTGAATTAATATTTTAAAAAAAGGATTACATCACCATGCATAGCTCCTGGATTACATGCATTTTCAAATTTCAAGCCCAAACAAAAAAATAGTGTATATTCCCCTAGCTATACTACTGGAGAAATCACAAATCTAATGTATAGTCGACAGCCTCTAAGCATGCATCAAAAAACTCCACTAGGGATTGGGCCTCAAATCTTGAAACAATCCGAAATTGTTTTCTAGGGACCCGTCAGCACCCACATTTGACAATTTATCTGCCAAATCATTTGCAATTCTCGGCACATGTGAGATCTTAAAATCCTCAAATTCGCCAATCAGAGCTCATATCCTTTTGATGTGTTTGTTCAAGTACTATGTATCCATTTGGCCCTTTGCGATCCCGTTCACAACAAGGAGCAAATCCCCTTCTAGATGAATTCGCCTGAATCCTAATTTTTTAGCCATCAAACTAGCTTCTACAATTGCCAAACATTTTGCCTCATTATTTGTACCATCTTTCAGTCTTTTAGCACCGAGTGCCAAAAGATCTTCCTTCTCATCCCGAGAAATAAAGCCTATTATAGGGACTCCTGGATTGCCCCGGGAAGCACCGTTAAAGTTTATTTTAACCCATCCCGGAGATGGGGATTGCCAAACACTTAGTTTGGCCCTCTGCTTCCCCGCTAAAGGTTGAAACCTTCCAGTCCCATTAACGGGTCTATACTTCACCAAAGGCCAATTTCTTTGCATCAGCAAATTTGCCCGGTTAAAAGGCATCTTCGTGGCATCAGTCTAGGAGGCCGAGTTAGACACCAATTCTGAGACTGCAACTTCCAATTTTGCTAGGAACCAGGCAAGTGGGGTTGTTGTTCCATTGAAGATTATTTTGTTCTGTTCATTCTAGAGCAGCCAAATTGTACTTGAGGGTAACACATGCCAAATAGCTGCCAAGGTTGACAATTCGTTAGGACTTGGCCATGATTCGAGCCACGCTCTAAGGTTACCTAGTAATGGTCCCTGCCATTCCAATTTTTGCAATCTGGATCTCCATGCCTCCTATGAGTATTCATAGTTTAGGAATAAATGGTCCATTGTTTCATCTACTTTGTTGCATAATACACATCTAAATGGCCCAACAAATCCTAGCTGCATCAATCTGTCTCCTGTGAGAGCTCTCCCATTGCCAGCCAACCAAGCAAAGGTTGCTGCCTTGGGCAAGCAAGCTCTCCTCCAACAAATCTTGCTTTCCCACTCCACCTTGCTGAAAGCATTTGCTAAGAAGGAATATCTAATCTTGACTGAATACTGACCACTTTTGGCACCTGACCAGATTACTTCATCTTCCTCAATGGACCCGATGACATATCTGTTGCATAGGCTTTTCTTTAGGATTTCTTGGTGCTCCACTGAAAGTCCCAAGCCCGTCACATCCTTCTAATTCACTTCCTACCCAATTTCCATAGAAGAAAGGTCAACAAAATACTTACCTTGGTTCCCCAATGTCGTTCCGTGGCCGCAATAATTTGAGGTGGGATACCTTGGTCCAGGGTCAGCTGGCCATCCCATGAGTCCTACCAGAAAAGAGCTTTCCCACCATTTCCAAGCTGCCATGTCAAATGATTAGTGATTACTAATCTGCATCTCATCAAATAGTTCCACAGGGTCGACCCTCTAGGAGGGTTCTCAATCATTAGGATCCTCTCTCTATCTACATTATTGAGGTATTTTTCTCGAAGGATCTTAACCCATCTTGTTCCGGTTTACTGTACATCTGCCAAATCAGTTTGGTGCCCATGGCCTCATTCATAATTTTCCAATTTCTCAAACCTATAACTCCCCCACCTTTTTGTTGGCACAATCTGTCCCACACCATCAGTGGAATTTTATCCTAATCCTGTACCCCATTCCACAAGAACTTTCGCATCCTTTGTTGTATAATTTTGATGATTTGGGTTGGTATTTTGAAACATGCCATAGAGTAGATAAGCATGGCCGAGACCACCATTTTGAGGAGCAGAATACGCCCTGCCAGCATCAACCATCTAATTTTCCACCCATCCATTCTAGTAGAGCACCCATCCACCAACTCTTTCCAAAGTTCAACTTTGTCTGTACTAGCAAAAAGAGGGGTCCCAAGAAATTTACCAGGGATTCAACCCACTCGGACTCTAAAAACTCAAGCAATGGTTCTTTGTGCTCCTCCCTCCGTGCCAAAGAAAAAAACCTTAGATTTATGCCAATTCACATTTTGACCAAAAGTCGTATTGTATGTATCCAGCACCTTTTTCATCACCCATGCTTCCTGCATCGAAGCCACACCGAACAAGTAGGTGTCATTTGCAAACTGTGAGTGGGTTGTTGCTTCAAATCCTCTGGCTATCTCAATTCCTTTCCAGCTACCTTGACTTTTCCTCCTCGAGATTGCCCTGCCCAACACTTTAGCCAGGAGGATAAATAGAAATGGCGAGATGGGGTCGCCTTGTCTAATACCTCACGAGGTCTCAAAAAATCCCTGAGGACTACCATAGATCAATATGGACGTCCTATAGGACCCGATCATGCCCTTAGTCTATTGGATCCACTTCTCATCAAAGCCAAACTTCCTAAGAATCTCAATCAGGAATCCATGATCCACTTAGTCATATGCCTTCCTGATGTCCATTTTTAGGATCATATGCCTCTTTTTGCTTGCTCTGGCCGTATGGATGGCTTCGTGAGTGATGATTATTCCGTCAACAATGTTCCTATTGGGTGTGAAGTTGCTCTGTTCCCAGGAGATAAGTATGTCCAAGATGGTTTTTAGATTATTTTTTGCCACTTTGGAGATTATTTTGTAGACCGTGTTGCAAAGAGAGATAGGGCGGAACTCCTCAAGATTGTTTGGTTTCTCTTTCTTGGGGATAAGGGCCACCATAGTGTTGTTAAAGTCTTTAAAGATGAAGCCCTTAGCATGGGATTCGTCCACCACTCCTAGTCATTCCGATCCGACTAGATCCCAGAATTTCTGGTAGAAAAAGGCTTGGAAGTCATCCAACCCTAGAGCCTTATCCCCCCCATACCAAAAACAACTACCTTTAGTTTTGAGAGAGTAACTGGGGCCATGAGCATACAATTATCTACCTGATTGACCATAGTTGGGATTAATTGGAGCAATTCCCTTTGTGCTCTGACATCATTGGTTCCGTCCTGGCTCCATAGATTAGAGAAGTAATCAATGGCTTCCCTATTGATCACCTCCAACTCCTCCAAGAGGGTCCCATCTACCAGCTTGACAGACAAGATTCTATTAACACTTCACTTGACTTTCACTGAACTGTGGAAAAATTTCGTGTTTCTATCCCCTTCTCTCAGCCAACTTTCTCTCGATTCTGTCACTAAAAGACTTCCTCCCACTGAAGTATTTCATTGTACCTACTTAGAAGGTCTTTCTCCATCTGGAAGTCCACCTCATTCATACCTTTGTTCTATACCTTACAATTTAGAACCTCCAACTGTCCTTCCAATCTTAGTTTTTCCTCAAAAATGTTACCAAAGTGAGTTATGTTCTAAGTCTTCAGTCTCTGTTTGATGAAGATTAGTTTCCTAAAGAATTGGAATTCCAGATTCCCCTCCTCCCTGGGGGCCATCAACCACCACTAAGAGACCATGTCCCAAAACCCAGGCTCTCTCAGCCACATTTTCTCAAGCTTAAAAGGGCATCAGGGTGGAACACCATCTTTGTAAACCAAAAGTGCCATCAGGAAATGGTCCGATCCCGACAAGCCAAGTACTTGGGCCTCAAAAACTACTGGGATTGTGTTCCAGCTACCAGCTAGGAAGAACCTGTCTAGCTTCTCAGCGATGTTAGAAAAGCTCTGTCGCCTATTTGTCTAGGTGTAATTTCCTCCACTAGCTATCACTTCCCATAACCCATTATTTACTACAAAATTTTGAAAATCTATCTGAACCCTGGTTAAGTGCCCCTTACCACCATGCTTATCAGAGTGGACTAAGGTGGCATTGAAATCCCCCGCTATAATGGCTACTTATTGTCCAAGCCCAGCCAAAGCCTAAGAAATTTCATGCCAGACTGCACTTTTATCCTCTGTTCTAACAGGACCATAAACATTAACCAAGAAAATTGAAACATTAGTCGTGAAAGAGCTCACCCTTTCTAATTGCCAGAATCTTGACTTGGAGATTGCTTCCACCTTAACCAACCGAGGGTCCCAAGTGATACCTAAGCCACCCAAGGCACCCACTACATCCACAAAAAAACCAGACCACTTCTGCCTTACACCAAAAACCATCGTTGCACTGCCAACATCCAACTTTGTTTCTTGGATACAAACTAAGTCAGGTTTTACCTGATCAAGACCCCTCTTGATCAAGCGTCTCTTGTCAGGGGCATTGCAGCCCCTGACATTCCAGGTTAAGATCTTCATGGCTATCCAAAAGGGAACAAGTCCCTTCTGGAATGAAGCTTGGTTTGGCCCTTCGTGTTGCCCGCATCTTCTAGGAGTTGTTGTGTATATTTTCTCCCTCGAGTTTTGTGGCTTACAAGATTGGCTTTAGCCATTTGGGATTTGGATTGTTTGATAGTGCGATGTTCCATAATACTGACATCTTTGAAGGGGCCCAGAGTGTCCCCTTCCTAGTCATCCTCGTCGCTTGACTTTGTGATCGTCATCAAGCTATCTAAGCAAGGTTTCACAAGGGACATGTGGATGTCCTTGAATTCTCCAATGTTCTCACCACGGCTACTATCATGCGCAAGGCCGACCCCTGCATCACCTACTTTCATCATAGGTTTGGTTTCCTAAATTCTTGTCATGAGGGTACCATCCATCCCTGTCCTTGGATCAACCATGGCACCAAGATCTGCCACTTCCAAATCCACCTCCATCTGAGGCAGGATACTCTCAACACCCATGTCCAGCCTAAGTTCCATAGATTGGGTTCCTGTAGTCACTACAGGTGTCCCATGAGCACCACTCCTATCCTTGCAATGAATCCCATCCTGTTGCATTTCTAACCTTGGTGTTGTGGGTTCCACTAAGTTTGGGACTAAACGTGCTAGTATCTCTTCTAGTATATTTACCTCTTTACCTTTCCCTTTTTGGTTTGCTATGCATTCTCCTGTGTTGTGTCCCCATTCTTGACATTGTTTGCAAATTTCCAGGATTTTTTCCACCTCTATTTCCTACCACCAGTAACCTTCGGCTGTGCGTACTTCCATTGCATGTGGTAGCAGTGGATGTGGCTTCCACAAGATGCATATCCTTGCATACATGCATAAATTTTGTTTGTCTACCGCTTCGTCTGCTTTGAGAAATTTCCCTAGCCAATCTCCTATCATTTTAAAAAACTCTGCATGCTAGTACTTGTATGCACCCTAAAATGGTCGCCTAGACTTTGGGCCCCATTTATTCGATTTATCAACTCTGAATCATTTTGATCAATAATCAATATTTTCAACATTATCAATTTCTTGATCAAGTCTTAATTTCGATCATATATTGGATTTTTATCCTATGGGCTAATCATTTATCCTAAGTCTTTATTTAATTAAAAGGAATATTTTCTCCCCTTTCAATTAAATAAAAAGCCCCCACTTTCCCTCTTATCCTAAGTTGCACAAATAAAGCATTATTCCTATTTTATAAAAAGGGAAAAAAGCACTTTTTGTCTCACATGAGGCTCAAAAGTCAACACTTCACTCTCATTGGAGGATGTTTGTGCACATGGATTGCTCCTCTTTCAAGCTCTACCGCTGATTAAGACTTTTGCCTCTTAATCTCCATGGTCCATTTCACCTCATTTCTTATAAAAGGAGAGCTCTCTCCTTCATTTGCATATCCTTGTTTTTATGCTATTGTTATGCTGCAGGTTTTGGAGCTCTCTTTGAAGACACTCAAGCTTTGAAGCCTTGACATTCTTAGTTGCATTTCATAATAGTTTTGCTTTCATAGTTGCATTCATGGCATTTTAGTATAGATTTCCTTTTATGCAATAGAATAAGCTCACATAGTCTAAATAGGAGGCATTGTAATCCATTGCTATTTCCTTTCATAGATTAGTTGCATTGTACTTTCCTTTCATAGCTTAGATTTGCATTCTCATATAGTTTGCATTGCATTTCACATTGGATTCTTGGAGATATTGGCATTGTTGCCCTTGTCTTCATTGTGAATCTCTCATTGTGTGGTTGACTAGCAAGGTCACTTTCTTATAGCTCTAGCTGAGAGCAAAACTCATAGTCCCTTGCAACTCCATGCATAGAGAGCTATGAGCCGCTTTGTGAGGCCTCACTCTTGAGTAACCTTGCATGTAATGGTTCATAGAAGTGCATATTTTAGTGTGTACATTTCTGGCGCCCACCGTGGGGCAGAGTAGATAGCTTTGTCCTTTTATTTGATGCATTTTTCGTCATTTTCGGATTAATTTTCAGAAAAATCTGCGTCTCTGGTTTTTTGTCTCAGATTATCGCGCGACACTTCTCAGAAATATCGCGCGATATACTTCCTGTCTTGGCGCGATACTTCGCTCGGAAAAAGTATCGCACGAATATATCGAAGTCTATCGCCTGGCATAGGGCGAAGTATCGCCTGGCATCGTGCGAAGTATCGCTCGACTGGGGAAGTATCGCCCGACTATAGGAAACTGTATCGCGCGATACTGTTGGAGACTGAGAAACATCGCCTGATCTGGCAGAGACTTGCGCTTTCAGTTTTTTTTATCCGAATTCGACTATTTTAGCTTGCTGTTTTGTTTTACTTTGTTTAAATAGGTCTAACCTGCATTTTTTAGCTTGAATCCATTAGATTATTGCACATTTACATTTGGATTTTGATTTTGCTAACATTGTGGGCCTAACAAGTTGTGTTTGTAGGTGCTCTCCTTTGCTTAAAAATTGCTAAAAACGCATGTCAAAGAGGGCTACTAACAGTTTTTGCAGGGCTGCCCAAGCATAAAAACAAAAAAAAAAAATTTCATTTCTTGCTTGTTGTTATTTTCCTTTCATTTGTGGCATTCACTAATTGTATTAGGCATCTTAATACCTTGTGAAAGGGATCTTGAGGTGGTAGGAGAAGTATGCTCTTCACCTTTAGGTGAATCAGAAAATCTTGACCCATCTTAAGGTTTTGGAAGCAAGGGGGTAATTGATCTCTTTGCTTGGTGTGTTTGGGAAAGATTCTTGAGATAGGGGAGTATGCTCTTCACCCTTGTGGTGAATCAAAAACCTTGAACCTTAAGATTTGATCCATTTTGTTTAGTTTAGGAATCCTTTAGAGGGCCTGCTCTTGAGCAATCAAGAAGAACGACTCAAGTGGGGACAACCTTGTCATCATTTTCCTTGGTGGCAAGTGATTCCAACTCACTATAATCTCAAGGCTATCAAGGACACCAAAAACCTTGATAGACATAACACTTGTCTTCGTTTGATGTGAGTAGCTCATGGGATTGCGACCATGGGGAAAGCATTGAGCAAGAATGCTTAAGGTACTCTTGAGGCCGCGAGGTCCTAGTCCTTTATGAGGAGCAAGAGGGGTGTTATGAACGGAAATCCTTATTAAGAACCATTAGATAGAAGCCACCTTATTTTAGCCGCTTATCTTCTTAGTGCAAGGATTGATCCAAGTGGTTTACCCGGATCACCTTAAGATACTCACCATATGTGCCCCTTTGGTTGTGTTGTTTGACACTTCCATGACAAAGCCAATATCTCTTGTGGGCAACCACTTGGTGTGAGGCAAGGGGGCATCAAGTTGTGGGCTAAGTTGGTAAGTATTGAGCCTTGTCTTGTAGGTAGTAATTGCTTGAATTGTCTTCGATTGTGTGATACCAGTGTAAACGTTCTCAACATACAAACAATCGGTAGCATTCATAGGGTGCTTTTTCAATTTTGATATCACAAGTGTTTGCCTTGGCAAGGTTGCTTTTGCCCTTGTTTCAAGTGTTTGAAGACATGTTTGATCCCTTGCTGTTTGCAAACCTACCGAAATTCTACTGATACCGTGACTGAAATCGAAGACATCAACCCTCAGACTGAAAATTTTGACCAAACAGACCCAAAAACGCAAATTTCACACAATTCTGGTCAAGAGTTGAATAATTCTGCAACAGTATCGCGCCCTGTAAGGCGAAGTATCGTGCGATACTTCGCACATGCTATAAATATCGCCCCCTTTGAAGAGAAATATCATGCGATAGTTCGCCCATGACGGACTATCGCCCTGCCTGCCTGGAGTATATCGCCCACTAGTGTTAAGAAGTATCGCCTGTCTTAGGGCGAAGTATCGCACGGGTATAGGTTTATCGCCCCAGTAGCCTGGAGTATATCGCCTGGTTCATTTTTGTCGTGCTTAAATTTTGGTCAGTTTCAGTTGCTGTCAATTAGGCCAGGTCTTAGAACAGGCTTCTCACCCTGACGTTTCAGATCTGTCTTGACTCCAAATCTCTAGTCCTTAGTTCTCCGGGATAGCATCATTTGATTTACAAAGTCACTTTGGAATAATTGTCAAGTTAGAAAGCCATTCTTGGTGCCAAGGTTCATCTTTAAAATTGTTAGCTATATTCTGGGAAAATTTCAGTTCTCTTATTGTCCAAATCGCTTTCATTTTCAATTATCTTTTGGCCTAGTCCAACCTCCTGATTCAAAAGTGCAAGGGTAGTCACCCTTTGATTTGAAGCACCTCTTTGACAGTGTTGGTAAAGCCCCCACTTTCCCTCTTATCCTAAGTTGCACAAATAAAGCATTATTCCTATTTTATAAAAAGGGAAAAAAGCACTTTTTGTCTCACATGAGGCTCAAAAGTCAACACTTCACTCTCATTGGAGGATGTTTGTGCACATGGATTGCTCCTCTTTCAAGCTCCACCGCTGATTAAGACTTTTGCCTCTTAATCTCCATGGTCCATTTCACCTCATTTCTTATAAAAGGAGAGCTCTCTCCTTCATTTGCATATCCATATTTTATGCTATTGTTATGCTACAGGTTTTTTAGGTCATCTTGGAGCTTTTGGAGACATTCTTGCATCTAGGGTTTGAAGATTTGGAGCATTGTTGGCATTCATCTTAGAGCTTCATCAACACTCTATCTTCTTGTCTTCATTGTTGCATCATCATGGCTTTCTCGCTTCATAGTTAGATTTCATTTCTTGCATAGTAGCTTCATTTTCATGGCATTCTTAGTTTAGATTTCCTTTATGCTTTAGATTAATTCATCTAGTTTAAATAGGAGGTATTGTAATCCATTGTTATTTCCCTTCATAGCTTAGTTTGTACTTCCATTTTCATAGCATAGCTTGCACATTTGCATCTTCATTTTAGTTGCATTGCATTGCATTTCATATTAGATTCTTGGAGATATTGGCATTGTTGCCCTTGTCTTCACTTGAATCTCTCATTGTATGGTTGACTAGCAAGGTCACTTTCTTGTAGCTCTAGCTGAGAGCAAAACTCATAGTCCCTTGCAACTCCATGCATAGAGAGCTATGAGCCGCTTTGTGAGGCCTCACTCTTGAGTAACCTTGCATGTAATGGTTCATAGAAGTGCATATGTTAGTGTGTACATTTCTTTTTTTCATCTTTCTTTGGACAATAGAGGATTTCGATTATCCTAGTTTGGTGTTGACACTTTGAAAGGTCACCTTATCATTGAGAATATCTCTCTTTCATGTCAGTTACGACAAGGTACCAAGTTAATCAAGGGAAGCGACCCCCTGTTGCCTTTAGCCAGTTACCACCTATCAAGACCCGTCGACAACCTAAGGGAAAAGGACCCCTTTTTGACCAATCTCCTAAGAGTGAATCTGAGGTTTGTTTTATTCCGGGAGCTAACCCTAGTGAAGTGAGCACCTCTTTCATACCACTTTCATCAAGTATGGACATGAGTTACACTTTCACCCGACAACAAAGAGAAGCCATGAATCAAACTCTCGAGGATATCTTTCAACGACACAGAAGAGAGTATGGTGGTTCTTCTCATGCCAGTCCACCCGGGTCACCTCCTAACAACGCGAGGTATTTTGATGCTCATCAACGAGCTGAAAGACAGCATAAGTCAGCCCACTCAGATTCAGGGTCACAACACGAAGACCAGAACAACGAATCTAGTGATCACCATATCAACGCAGCTAATGCAATAAGGCATTCAAGACAAACCTCCCCACTTAAGGACACTTCTCGATATGCAAATACAAGATTAAGAAGCATTGAGAGAGAGAAGCAAGCCTACTTAGATGAACAGGCTGCAAAAAAAGAAAAATTCTGACAACTAGAGGAAGAGGAACGTGCATTGTTGGATATACAGAAAAGAGTCGCCCAAGAAGAAGAAGATAGACTCTATGCACAACAACTCCAAAGTCGATCTAACGGGAGGGGAGCCAATAGTGGGATCAACTCGCCCCCATCTACCCCTTCCCCTAGCCCTCGAAGAAGATCAAAGACACCCTCACGATCCCCAAGTCCTAGAGGAAGAAGGACTTCAAGATATGACCATCATAGGAGACAATCGTCTCATAGACATTCAAAGCAACCCTCCCAACGAGCACATCATGGCTCACAACATGGAGACAGTTATGCTAAATCTGATCATATGGACTTCATGACTATGCAACAAGAACCATCCTTTCAAGCCTATGTGGAGCAATACGTGGAACAAAACAAAGACCAATTTTTGGAAAGTCTTATCAACAAAGGCGCTAAAGTTCCATATAACTTTGATGTTCACCAAAAAATCAAGAAACAGAATCCTTCAACTGATGAGTTAATCTTACAAATGCAAAAGGATATAGACAGAATGAAGGCTCCCAAGAGTACATTTCATTTGGACTCCATATGTCCTAATCCCATTGACAAAAGTGTGGTGATGGTAGAATTTCCTAAGAAAGTTGAATTCCCAACATACGACAAATATGATGGCACAGGTGACCCTCATGACCATGTTCGACAATTCTACATAATGAGCTTTTCCTTTCACCATGAAGACTCCTACTTGCTGAGATTATTCCCAAGGAGTTTAAAAGGTCAAGCCATGGAGTGGTTCACCAACCTTTCCCCTCCAGTAAGGACATTTAGAGAACTTGTCCAAAGATTTGTGCAACATTTTGCTTACAATTTATCTAGGTCGATCACCATGCTTGATTTGTGTAAACTTAAGCAAAATCAAGGGGAATCTTTTGTCACCTTTTTTGCAACGATGGAGGCGATTGTGTTCGAAATACCCAAGGACAATCCCTGAAGAAGAGAGAATTGATATCATTGTGAACAATCTAATACCAGAACTCAAATATGAAGTCAAGAAAATCCCATTTAATTCCTTTGATACTATGATAGAGGTGGCATGTCGCATTGAGGATGTCCTAAAAGAACAAGGAATTTTGGCTAAACCAACAAATAACAACAATAGCCAAAATAACAATACTAATGGTAACAAGGACAAAAAGAACTCTTATTGGAACAAAAATAAGCAAGTCGTCAACGACGGAGTTGTTGATTCATCTCAGGTCAAAAATGAAGGATTTCTTAATCTCTCTCATGCAGTTCAAGCTATGAAGTTGCAAACATCGTCAACGCAACAAGACAAACCTCAGTATCAAAAGAGATCTAAAACGGAGAAAAGACAATTCACTAAATTGGGAGAATCCTATGCAGATGTTTTTAAGACACTAGTTGCTCATAATCTGGCGCACCCACAGGATCCTACAAAACATCGAATACCAGATCCTTTACCTCATTGGTGGGATGCTAAGGCTTTTTGCGTTTTCCATAATGGGATTGGACACGACATAGAAAATTGTTTTAAACTCAAGCATCTTGTCCAAGACCTTATTGAGAAAGGACAATTACAAGTGGATGGGTTAACTACTAATGCAAACCATAAAGCCTTTAAAGAGCCCTTGCCTAAATATGAAAAAGGAGAGAATTCTAGCAGTAACAATGGCAAGGCGGCTATTAACTATACATACACACATGCTGATAATGTGATTAACATGCTTGAAGTGGCTGACGATAATATCAACATGGTGAGAAAGAAGGATCCTCATGGACATAATGTGGACTCAGTTCCTATGACTAATGAAAGACCCGCTGTGGTGATAAGAGGTCCTCACTTACAAAGAATGCCCCAGTCCCTCAATGCGATCACTAGGGGTCAGGCCCAAACACCCATTATCATCAAAGGTCCTAGCACTAGCAAGTCTAAACAGCCCGTGTCCAAAGGTGCTCCTCCAAAATCTGTCGTTAGTCCTGATTCCAATTATAACCTTATTGACCAACTACAACGTACACCCGCTCAGATATCCATCTTTGAGCTTTTAGAATTATCTCCTAAGCACAAGCGTGTCCTCGAGGATGCTTTGCGAGCAGCCAATGTCCCTAATAACTTAGATATCGACCAATTCCAAAGCATGGTCAACCATTTGGCTAGCCCTCATTTCCTCACCTTCTCAGAAGAAGATGACAAATCCATTAGTCACCCACATAATTTGGCCTTACACATCGAGGTCATGATTCATAAAACCCGTGTTAGGCGTGTACTGATAGATGGGGGTGCGGGGCTCAATATTTGTACTCTGAGTTTGCTGCTAGCTCTAGGGTATTCCGAGAACGTCATTGACACAAAGAAAAGAATCACAATCAAAGCATATGACGAAGCAGAAAGAAGTTCTAAGGGATTGGCTGTTTTGCCTATTCGTATTGGTCCTGTAGAAAGAGACATATTATTCCAAATTGTTGATGTTGGACCTCTCGCCTACAACATTTTGCTAGGTAGGCCATGGATTCATGAAATGCAGGCAGTCCCATCGACATATCACCAGTGTGTTAAGTTCCCCCATAATGGTGTAGAAATTTGCATCCCGGGAGACAGTGCTCTATCAGTTAATAACATTTCTGCGGGATCACATGTACCTTTGAATAGAGAAGCTGACAGTCCTAGTAGTTCACTTGAACAATGCAAGCAGAAATTCAAGACCATGGACCTTGGGATGGGAGATTATAAGATTGATTCTTTTACAAAAATGCCAGTCTCTCCTAGGTCTTATGGGAGACCCTCCCCAAATGTGAAGCCTTCGTCATCAGCAATGACGTTATTCGGGAAATTTATTGAGTCTTTGGTCCCCATTCAAGAAGAGAAAGAGGAAGTTGCTGTAAGGAACTGGATATATCACGAGGAGAAATACAAACATAATGAGAATTTTGCTCCTTCACCTGAAACTTATGGGAAAGGATATACACTGGTTAAAAATATGGGATATCCGGGATTTGGTCCCCTTAGTCATAGGCTGGACGCTAAAGCTGAGCCTCTTGATCATGCTCTTTTTGGACGCAAAAATAAGTCCACGATTGGCTTAGGTTTTGACAATAAGAAGCAGAAAGGTATCCCTGTCCCAGCTGCAACGGACAGTGATAGTGATGCAGATTATACACCTGATCTCTCCAACCAACAAGATGTGTCTGATGATTGGGTACCCTCAACGAATCTCCTTTGGGGAGATTCCACAGATTTGATGCTTAATAGTCCTACTATCCCAGCTACGACGGACAGTGATTGTGTGACTTCTAGATCGACAAAGGAAAGTGTTACTGTCCTAGCTGCGACGGATAGTACCAATACTAGCACTAGAGAGGGGGAAAACCTTCCTAACCTTGAGGCTTCTACATCACGAGGCCTAAATGATGACTCAGAGACAGAATCCCATGAATATGAATGGGATTCGCTTTCAGACGCAACAATTGATCTAGATGTGGATATTATCCATACCTATAGTACCCAACCCGATGCAACTAACGATCCTAGTGTCAGACTAGAGGATTGCCCTCCTCACATCGCCTTAGTAGATGACGCTTCGTTTGATAGGATGAGCCCCAATTCAGGTATTTTAGGAGAAGACTTGATGAGCTCCGATTATATGGTCACCAAAGATGACACCTTTCGCATTAACAACATCGAACCTACCATTGACTTGCCCCTTGTTCACTTTGACCTGATTGACTGGCCCCAGCGCCACCACGAGCCCATATTCCTCACATTTCGCAACGATTACAAAATTGCTTGCTATCTGAATGCTCTCGAACCCGTGGCTTCTTCCACCAGTGAACCAACAACCAGCATGACGGAGCCTGATATTAAGTACCTCAGTCTCAAAACAAAAGAGAAAAAGAAAAATAGGTCTGATGGCAAAAACCACTTTGTGGCAGTGTCAGAACCAAAAATAGTAAAAAGAAATGACGCATCCAAAGGTGAAAACCTCTTTGAGGCACCTAAGGATGGGGTACTTAATAACTTGCCGAGTTATTTCCAGGATAGATCATCAATATTGATTGAACCAACAAAGCCGGTCAATCTAAACACAGAAGAAAATCCTCAGATAGTCCATCTTGCTCAGTCTTTATCAGAGGAAGAGACCAAGGCATATGTACAGTTTTTACAGAAAAAGAAAATTAATTTTGCATGGACCTACTCAGACATGCCAGGGCTTGACACAAATCTCATAATGCATCACTTATCTATAGCTCCAGGAGTCAAGCCAGTCAAACAGAGACTAAGAAAAATGCATCCACATATAGCTCTACTTGTCAAAGGAGAATTAGAAAAGCTTTTGAAAGCTGGATTTATTAGAGCCATCGATTATGCAGAATGGATCTCAAACATAGTACCGGTCTCCAAACATGATGGGTCCATTCGTGTCTGCACAGATTTTAGAGATCTAAACAAAGCTTGCCCAAAGGATGACTTTCCACTTCCAAACATTGACATGATAGTGGACATGACGGCGGGCTATGACATATATTTCCTAATGGATGGTTTCTCGGGGTATAATCAAATCAAAATAGCTCCTGAAGACCAAGAGAAAACAGCATTCACATGCGCATGGGGAACCTATTGTTGGAACGTCATGCCATTCGGGTTAAAGAATGCAGGAGCAACTTACCAAAGAGCTATGACAACTATCTTTCATGATATGATGCACAAAAATATGGAAGATTATGTGGATGATACCCTGGCAAAATCAAGAAAAAGGGACACACACCTCAATGATCTGGAAGTAATTCTAGATCGTATGGAACAATTTCAACTCAGATTGAATCCAAAGAAGTGCGCATTTGGCGTCACCTCAGGAAAACTTTTAGGATTCATAATATCAGCAAAAGGTATCGAGGTTGATCCCGAAAAAGTCCAAGCAATCCTAGATATGCCACCTCCTCGAAATATCAGCCAAATGAGAAGTCTTCAAGGACGTCTTCAATCAATTAGGAGGTTTATTTCTCAGCTTGCAGATAGAGCGCAACCCTTCAACAAGACATTGCATAAGGGTGCTTCTTGTGTTTGGAACGAAGATTGTCAAAAGAGCCTAGATCAGATCAAACAATACTTGGCTAATCCTCCGATCTTAATGCCTCCTATTCCAGGGAAACCATTGCTTCTATATATCTCAGCTACAGACACTTCCCTGGGGGCATTATTGGCTCAAACAGATGATACTGGGAAAGAACGGGCCATCTACTATATCAGCCGTACTCTAGTCTCTTATGAGATCAATTACAATAATATTGAGAAGTCTTGTCTCGCGGTGGTGTTTGCTTCTCAAAAGTTGCGCCACTACATGCTTGCTCATACCATACACTTGATTGCCAAAATTGATCCCCTTAAATACTTGCTTGGTAAGGCTGCCCTGACAGGTAGACTTGCTAAATGGATGATGGTCCTCACTGAATTTGACATAGAGTATGTTGAAAGGAAGGCAATAAAAGGGCAAGCTATTGCTGACCAATTAGCTGATTTTCTAATCCAGGATAGTATGCCAGTCCAAGTGGAATTCCCAGATGAACACATCTTATATACCACTACTCGCACTTGGACAATGTTCTTTGATGGCTCCTGCATGCAAAATGGATCAGGTGCTGGAGTGTTATTTGTTTCTCCACATGGGTACAACATTCCAAAGTCTTATAAACTATTATTCCCATGTACCAATAATATTGCAGAATATGAAGCTTTAACTAATGGCTTGAAAATGGCTATAGAATGGAATATCACAGAATTACATATCTTTGGGGATTCTCAGCTAATCATCAACCAAGTCAATGAAGAGTATCAAACCAAGGATGACAAATTGATACCCTATAAAAAGATGGTTGATTCTTTGAAACGCTATTTCACCTTTGTGACGTTTCAACAAATCCCTAGGATAGAGAACAAAGCTGCAGATGCCATGGCCACATTAGCTTCACTTCTTCAGTTGGAGACACATGAATCCAGATTTGAATTCCTGGTGGAAGAGCTACACCATCCCATCTTTGACTCATCTGAAAGCCGTGTCATTTGTGCCATTACCACACACGAGTCTTCCCGATATGGTGCTATCTATTCATATCTTCGTGATGGCATCATCCCCGACACGTTCACCCGCTCCGAATGCCGAAACCTCATCCATAACGCCTCTCGCCACACCCTCATCTCTGGTGACTTATATAGAAGGGGTTTAGATGGGACACTCCTTAGGTGCTTGGAAAAGGAGGAATCCAACCAAGCGTTAGCTGACATCCACGAGGGCATTTGTGGTGGGCATTCTAATGGTCTTGCCATGGCCCGAAGGTTGCTCAGGGCGGGATATTATTGGCCCACAATGCAGATGGACGCAATTACCTTTGCTAAGTCATGTGAAAAATGTCAGAAACATGGCAACCTGATTCATGCTCCGGGTAGGGAGCTGATTCCTTCTATTTCTCATTGGCCATTTCAGCGCTGGGCCTTTGATCTGGTTGGGCAAATTCACCCCAACTCATCAGGTGGACACAAGTTCATTATTACTGCCACTGACTACTTCACAAAATGGGTGGAGGCCGTACCACTTTCTGTTGCTTCAGGAAGGACCATTTCTTTGTTCATCTTGAACCATATCATTTGCCGATTTGGAGTGCCTTCTGAGATCATTACTGACAATGGAGGTCAATTTAAGAATAAAGACCTAAAGCACCTATGCAAAAAATTTAAAATCAAGCAACATTGGTCCTCCATATATTTCCCACAAGGAAACGGACAGGCAGAAGCTTCTAACAAAACCATTCTTAAGATTCTTCATAGAACAGTACACAAGAATGGTAGGGATTGGCACTTACAAATCAATCCAGCACTATGGGCTTACCGAACAAGTATTCGCACACCTACAGGAGCCACTCCTTTCTCTCTCACCTATGGCGCTGAAGCAATATTACCTTTAGAAGTCGAGATACCATCCCTCAGAGTCTCACTCAAAGGTTTGATTACAGATGAGGATTACCGCACCATGAGGTTGCAGGAACTAGAACTTCTAGATGAGAAGCGTAAGGCTTCCTTTGATCATATGAGAGCGTATCAGAAGCGTATGTCCAAGGCATTCAACAAGAAGTTTCGCCCTAGAGAATTTCAAATAGGTGATCTTGTTTTACGAGAAAACCCTAAGAACCAACAAAATAGAGAGCAAAAGGGCAAGTTTGAACCTAATTGGCTCGGACCATATGTCATCACAGCTGCTTTTGGTACTGGTGCGTATTTACTGTCAGATCCTGATGGAGAACAGCTCCCTGATCCCATCAACATTGTGCACCTTAAGAAGTTCTATCCTTGATGCCCGTTCTGTCTGGGGGCATCTTTTGTATATATCTTATTGATCCTGAAAAAATTCCAAAAAAATTGATATATGATGCTGAAAAAATCCTAAAAAGCATAAAAAATCCTGAAAAAAATACAAAAAAAAATCAAAATATTCAAAAAATCAAAAAAATAGAAAAAGTGCCTTGGTGAAAACCTAGCAATAGGCGCCTTGGTAGCAAAAATACAAAAAAAATGAAAAAATGAAAAATGATTCCAAGTGGTGAAAACCTGGAAACAGGCGCTACTTAAGGCCTTTGCACTCCTATTTGTTAGCATGCGCTCTCGACACTTAGCCACTTCCCATCATGCCTTGACTTTATTTGGCCTAGTCTGGAATTGGTCTTTGTATTTGTCTAGGGGGCATGACTGTTAGCATTGGTCTTTTAGGTACATTTGTCTCTTGGGGCATTTCACAACAGGTGTTTTTCAACACCACCCCAAATAGTGTTTTTCAACACTACCCTTGCGTCGAGTGTTTCTTAACACTTATCAGATGTCTTACCCTATAGTCCAAAGTATGATGCGATATTTCTCATTAGCAGATATGATACTCAGAGTTTGACTCTATGACCAACACACACGCACTTAAACAATCAACTCGCTGACGATATGATGACTTTATTTTTCTTTGTGTGCTGTCTATGAGAATTTCTTTGATGAGTGATCTCTCCCTGAGAAGTTTTCGATGATGCATAGCTAGAAGACTGAGGGAATGAGAACATGTTTTCTTTCTTTATCTGCTTGTGGGTATATTTTGTTGATCCTAACTGTCATGAGCATTTATGCTGGTCCTACTTGACACTATGGATTGACAAGGTATTATCCTTGACTATTTTGCGAGTGCATGCTTTTAGCTATCCTGACTTTCATGTGTCTTGATACAAGCATAATCTCGCCATATCAAACTTAGGTAATCTTACTGCATTAGTCATCTTGACCTATATGTCTTTGATGCCTAGGTAAGATTTTCACATTTCTATCTGATAAAGATCATATTCATATCCACATAGTAATGCTAGTGTGCATTGTATGATCTTACGACGCTACCAATAACGCTCGATGATGATAATTAGATGTCTATAAGCGTTGTGACCTTGCAAGTCAACCACTTTCATAGTAGCTTGCATTGTTAGAGTCATGTTAGTCTAGTCTTGCATTTTGCATATAGAAAGAGCTCTTCTTTTTATCCTACGTGGACCTATCGGTCAACTGCGCTCACCTTCTCTTCTTCTTGATCATGTCTTTCGCTCCTTGTCTTTTTCATCTCAAACCTGTTCCTGTTCATCACAAGGGGTTAATCACATCATCATATCTATATCACAAACCGTCATTTTTAAGAAACATAAGTCTACATCATACATATGAGAATTAAACATATATTTATGAGAGAGAACATACATAAGCACATACATAAGCATTTTGAGCAAAATGACAAGACAATATACATAAACTGATACATCCATCACAAGTGAGACAAATACACATGATATATCGAACATCCAGTAATCTCATAAATCAATAAATGTCATGATATACAATATGAGATCCCAAAATCTGGATCAAAAGTCTCAAAATATGTCCAAAACATCTAAAACCTAAACCTAAGACTCGCTACCACCCTCGTGAGGAGCTCGTGGTGGTGGAGGAGGCATAGCTCTCCTATCAAATGCCACGTCTGATACCCCTGCCCGCTGAGAGTATGATGGTGCTCTCTCACCCTCTGGGACGGCCTGCAAATATAACCCGTGATAGTAAGCAGCTCTCGCTGACTCCCGTCGGAGCTCCAATGCCTCGGCCTGTGCCATCGCCTCACGGCGTGCTATCTCTGCTCTGAGATCAACTATCTGCTGATCTCGCTCTGCCCTCAGATCCAGGAGCTGCTGATCTCTCACAGCTATAGTGGTCCGCAGCTGCTGTATCTCTGTCTCCTGAGCCTGTATCTGGGCTCTCAGGTCCTCTCCCCCCGCAGGCTGCTCCTGCTGTACCTTTGCCTGCCGGCGAGCTGGTCTCGCCTCCTCCTCAGGAGTGGCTGATCTCTGTCCCCGTGGCCATTTCCGGCCACCTGATCCCGACCCCTCTCCTCTCTCCATCCTCCTCCCTCTCCCCCTCCCGCCATCTCCGCCATCTCCTCCCTCCTCTCCTCCGTCCCCTCCGTCTCCTCCCTCTCCTCCCGGCGCTGGCACCTGAGCATCTGGTACTGTAAATCGAGGGAATGGTACCCTCCGCCGCTCTGCTCTATAGGCTCCATCAGCCCCTGCGTCTGCCACATCTGGGAAATAATCCCAAGGCTCGCTCCTGATAGCTGCTGTCTCTGCGACAGCCTGCTGATAATCCAGCATGGGTAGCCACCCATGCCCCTCCTCGTCTCTGGCCCTGGCATATGTGGTAGTCTCTGTCGAGACTCACTGCTGCCTCCCGAACTGCCGCCACACCCGACTGATGCAAAACCTCTTTATGATATCCGCATATCAACCCACCAGTGGTCGACTGCACAGCATATAACTCAGCTCCTCTGCAGCATCCCCCCAAACCTCAACCTCCCTGTACGGCCGCCATGTGAATGAGGCTATCTCATCCAGAATCCGCCGATAATAGGTCACATCCCCTGAATGGGCATGTGATATAAACCCTATGTACCTGTAAATAAAGGGGTACCTCCTCTCTCTCGACTGAACCCTAGGGCGCACCACAGCAATGTGCTCCCATGCCCATACCTGTGCCAGGATGGCACCACATGCCCATGTCCGACCGTCCCTGTAAACGATCTCGTGCAGCTCATGATACATCTCTGCCAAGATCGCAGGCCCCCATGCTATCCGTCGGGGCCTGCCTACCAAGTCTACCAGTAGTCTGCCCCATCCGAGCGGGAATCCCTTCTGACTGCGATCAGTCATCAGGATCTGTGAAATAATCGATGCCACAATACATGGCACCGGATAGTCTCGGCCGAAGTCATCAAGCAGTCGCTCCCAGCTGACATGCCTGTCTAGGATGGTCACATCCTGAAACATCTCCTGAATCAACCGACGCCCCTCAGTGACGTCCTGATCATAGTATACCTGTGACAACACATAAATCATGTTAGTTTTCATCCTCTGGAAACATTACATTTTACATGACTATCTCAAAAACATGATTATACTTACAGGCTCTCCGTGGCATGGAACTCGGAGGATCCTATAGACATCCTCCAGTGTGATGGATGCCTCGCCTATAGGAAGGTGGAAGGTGTTGTGCTCGCTGTGCCATCTCTCGGCTAGCGCAGTCAACAACCCATGGTCTGCTCGGATATAAGGGTACCTCAACAGATACCGGAATCCCATAGCCCTGATATCGGCATTGCCCGGATCATCCAGATCTCGGACACACCGCAACCCAGTCACCTTCGGCGCTCTGATAATGAGCGCCGGAAAAACCTCCTGCAAGCCAAAACCAAACCCGTTGTTAGTACATATCATGATGGATGTCCAAAAAAAAAAAAAACTCAGTATAAAACATCTTAAAAATGTAACATTGTCTAGACCCATGTCATTTTTGCTCAAAAATGCATTAAATATCAAATTTTTCAAATGGGCGATATTCTTTTTTGGAGAAGTATCGTGCGATACTTCTCCCTATAGTAGGGCGATAAACCTTATGTCGAGCGATACTTCGCCTGCTATCGCGCGATCTTTCGCCCAGTATCGTGCGATACTGGTGCCTAAAGCGCGCGATACTTTTGGGGCACGCGAAGTATCGCACGATACTTCTCCCCAAAGCGCGCGATACTTCTAAAGTATCGCGCGATATTTCGCACAACAGAAAAATTTTGAAATTTAAAATTTGAAAAAAAAAGTGCTAAAAAAGCTATTAAATGCTAGAAATGATCAAAAAGCTCGAGTTTTTCGAAAACATACCGGGGCAGGATAGTGTGGTGGCCGGTTATGCAATCGGGCGCGCTCGAATCGATGCCTGTGGACCGGAACTCCTGCTTGCTGAGCCATTTTCTCTCTCTAAATCTCTGAAATTCTCAAATCACTAAAAGACAAATGATTTTTGAAAATGACATTTTTACCCCTTTTATAGCATTTTGACTTTTTGACCTAATTTTCAAAACACCTCAGAATTGCGCGAAAATTGCACCCCTAGCTAATTTCGACGTCCTGGATCCATTTTCGGACTCGAAATCAAAATCTGAGGTCATCTTCATAGTCAAAATTGCATTTCAAATTTTTCCTTCTTCTGAGCAGTTGACTGACCTTTTGAGGCATAATTTGATTTTCGGTGGAATTTCTTCCTTTTCATGTCTCTCAAATTTTCTAGTCTTTCATCCACTCTATTTCTAGTCTTCTATTTCTATTCTTCTACTTCCTCACTGGGGCATGTTTTCATTTCTTGATGGTTAACCTCTTGACCTTTACATTCGATTATGACTTCCTTCTGATTTGATCAAATCTTTATCGATGTGCTGTCTCTCCTCTACTTGATTTCGATTTCGATTCCGAGGGGGCAGTATTTATGGGATTCTCATCCCCGATTCTTTGATTTTCCTGATTCAGACATCTTTTGTGAGCTTTTTGCTCAAAATTTGAGATTCTTATCTCCCATTTTTAGACATTGATTATTGTCTAGCAGCGACGGTGATAGTTTTGTCTAAAGCTTGATTTGCACCTAGCAGCGACGGTGTTGGTTTAAGCTTTTGTTTATGTTTTGTCCGGATGTGATCCCGAATCGACCTCACATCTGAGTTGTTTTGTGATCCCAAATCAATCTCACATTTCAATTCTTCTTTGACTGCATGTGTTCCCAAATCGATCACACATTAGTCAAAGAGGGGCAAATGTATGCACCCTAAAATGGTCGCCTAGACTTTGGGCCCCATTTATTCGATTTATCAACTCTGAATCATTTTGATCAATAATCAATATTTTCAACATTATCAATTTCTTGATCAAGTCTTAATTTCGATCATATATTGGATTTTTATCCTATGGGCTAACCATTTATCCTAAGTCTTTATTTAATTAAAAGGAATATTTTCTCCCCTTTCAATTAAATAAAAAGCCCCCACTTTCCCTCTTATCCTAAGTTGCACAAATAAAGCATTATTCCTATTTTATAAAAAGGGAAAAAAGCACTTTTTGTCTCACATGAGGCTCAAAAGTCAACACTTCACTCTCATTGGAGGATGTTTGTGCACATGGATTGCTCCTCTTTCAAGCTCCACCACTGATTAAGACTTTTGCCTCTTAATCTCCATGGTCCATTTCACCTCATTTCTTATAAAAGGAGAGCTCTCTCCTTCATTTGCATATCCTTGTTTTTATGCTATTGTTATGCTGCAGGTTTTGGAGCTTTCTTTGAAGACACTCAAGCTTTGAAGCCTTGACATTCTTAGTTGCATTTCATAATAGTTTTGCTTTCATAGTTGCATTCATGGCATTTTAGTATAGATTTCCTTTTATGCAATAGAATAAGCTCACATAGTCTAAATAGGAGGCATTGTAATCCATTGCTATTTCCTTTCATAGATTAGTTGCATTGTACTTTCCTTTCATAGCTTAGATTTGCATTCTCATATAGTTTGCATTGCATTTCACATTGGATTCTTGGAGATATTGGCATTGTTGCCCTTGTCTTCATTGTGAATCTCTCATTGTGTGGTTGACTAGCAAGGTCACTTTCTTATAGCTCTAGCTGAGAGCAAAACTCATAGTCCCTTGCAACTCCATGCATAGAGAGCTATGAGCCGCTTTGTGAGGCCTCACTCTTGAGTAACCTTGCATGTAATGGTTCATAGAAGTGCAT
The DNA here is from genome assembly GCA_027943335.1 of Chamaecyparis obtusa. Classification (NCBI taxonomy): domain Eukaryota; kingdom Viridiplantae; phylum Streptophyta; class Pinopsida; order Cupressales; family Cupressaceae; genus Chamaecyparis; species Chamaecyparis obtusa. The sequence continues at coordinate 21,912 of BSBK01013747.1, read as the reverse complement.
ATTTTAGTGTGTACAGTACTCATGGGGAAGGTTGTATAGCCGGATCCAGATCGGTACCTCCTCGATTGATGCCTACTTTGGATTGAAATTGGGGATCCAGTCCTTTATGTAGAATCCTATCCCCCCATCATATAGGGCCCGTTGAACATGATTCTTGTCTTTTCTACCTTTGTACTTGTGATGACCAAGAAAAAGCCATTCAGTAGGGTTTTGACTTAAAAATGAGCACCCCATTCCTCATTAACCCAATTTATAATTTTTGGGTAGGTTGGCCATCCCCCACCCCACTTCATGAAGAAAGCCTTTGTTCGCAGCATTTGAACAGAGCTCTTCCAGGCTTCTAAATCGAAGCGGACATTTATTGTGTGACTACCTGAGGTTTTCAAAACCTCCTTGGTAAGCGACAGGTCACTTGCATCAGCTTTTTATTTCCATACTCTTTTCGTTGGTCATTTAGAGCCTTCCTTATGTCCGTAGTGAATGTTCGTTGCTCCCCATTTTGTTTGTTGCAGGCCCTGGTTTGACCGCTCAAACATGGTCCTGTCAAGCACTCTTCCCCCTGCATCTGCACACCTAGCTGGTGGGAACCACGGGCATCTGGGGCCGTGCCTATCAACTCTATTTCCCCATAAACCCTCGTTCTTGCCTTGAAAACCAAGCCCATCCTTTCTTCGTCACTCCATATCCATTTTGAGTTGTTCTAAATAACTTAATGACATTGTTGTTTGAATGCTTACTTTTGGTTTAAAAAGTTATATTTATTTGACAAAGACCTGCGTACACATTAAGGATGTTGAGAAATTGGTGGTGGGCTTATCCTATGGCTGCGAGTTACAAACACCCAGTAGTTTAAGTTTTTGACAGTGATACATTTTATTTAGGTAGTATTTGGGGGTAGCAATGGTAGTGAAAGTTATGAAAATGTTCTCAGATCATTAATCACGTATGTCTCTATTAGGTATCCCATGTCATTATTGTTGGGGGTTTGAAACCCAAAGGTCTTTTTTCATTTCCCTCCAATTGACCTTGTTCATTCAACTCCTTAATTGGATATTCAAGAGTCAAGTTGGAGATGTATTTATATACACTTTTGTTGTATTTGGATGTAATTATGTTTATTGATTAATAAAACTATTCCCCTGCTCAATGTGGACATAGGCAATTTTTCGAACCATGATAAATCTATGTGTTCTCTATTTGCATTTATTTTTCATTTTATCTTTCACTTTTTCCACTTCACAATTGGTATCACAGCAAGGTAAAATTGTTGTTGGTATTTTTCAGTGATTAAAATTCCAAAATCATGGAAGAGATGAAGGTACATAAATTATCAAGAAAGAATTTCAGTCTATGGAAGGTGCAAATGGAATCATTATTAATTAAGCAAGAGAAAATGAAGAAGCCAACTTCGATGAAAGATGAAGATTGGGAGACCATGGATAAGAAGGTGAGGGCATCGATCTTCCTTTCGCTATTAGATAATGTTTTGTTTAATGTTACAACTTAAGTAACAATGAAGGATGTATGAGATAAATTAGCTAGCACATATGCCATGACCTTAGCTGCAAACAAAGGTTTTATTATGAAAAAAACTTTACAAGCTCAAAATGAAGGAAGGTACAACCATGGAGAATCACCTCAATGAATTCAACACCTTAATCAACCAAGTAAATTCGGTTGGCATGACATAAGATGACAAGAGCAAAGTTGTCCTAATTTTATGCTCTCTACCAAATAGCTAGGATGGTGTTGTTATAGTCATAAGCAGTATGACTTCAAGCTCTAGAAAGTTGGCTTTTGATGAAGTTTCAGCCACACTTCTCAATGAAGATATGAGAAGGAAGAATGATGAACCTTCATTTGGGGAAGCCTTGATGGTTGTAAGTACCAATAATAGAGGGAGGAGTCAAAATAGGGGCAGGAATAATCACCATAGGAGATCAAAATATGCACAAAGATCGAAGTTAAGAGGACGTAATGGAGATTGTTGGTTTTGTGGGAAAGTTGGTCATCAAAAGAAAGACTACAGAAATTACAAAAAGGCTCAAGAGAGAGTATGGGATAGTGAAGAAAACATGGTTTATGATAGTGCGGATGGTGCTTTGATATTATCAACAAGTGAAACTGCATCTACTTCATGGGTATTGGATTTTGGTGCATCATTTCATGCCTCCTCATGCACAGATCTCTTCTCAAATTACCAAGAAGGTAACTTTGAAAAAGTTTATTTAGGTGATAATAAAGCTTGTGAGATTATTGGCAAAGGGGATTTTTTTCTATGTTTAAAAGGAGGTTTTAAATGGATGCTTAGAGTTATTTTTCATGTTCCTCAATTAAAAATAAATTTAATTTTGGTGAGTCAGCTCTACTCTCAAGGCTTTCTTACCTCTCTAACGGATACATGGAAAGTCACCAAAGGTTCCATGGTTATTGCAAATGGGGATAAAATTGGTAGTCTCTACTGTTAAAATAACTGAGAGGGGGGGTGAATCAGTTAGATCAGTTATCCTATAGTCCCAAATACAAAGATGTAATACTCAAAACAATTTCAATAAATTCAGCAGCTCGGTAACATAAACTATTAAACTATCTATGCCTTTTATCGATTACCAGTTAATTAGCTCACTGTGATTGCCGAACAAATCAAATATGGAGTATGTAAAGTATGACAATAAAAAAATCATCACAGAAACACATAACACAATGATTTAACATGGAAACCCTGCTAAGGGGAAAACCACCTAGGACCGGTAACCCAAAATAATTTTCACTCTTCTGAAGTGAGCTCGGTGAAGAGCCAACCCTATTAAAGGTTACAAACACATTGTTAGATGTGACCTTGTTAGAGGATTTAAGACTAACAGTTAAATCTAGACCAACATTCACTATGGGGTCAATAAGATAACACTGTACATTCCTTGAGTGACATAGGGACATAACATAAGATGGTTAAGTCCACTCGGTTAGGAGATTTTTTGTATCAATGGTTAAACTGAAATAGTAGTTGATTTGATTACAATACAACTTAATTTGTAGATGTTCAGATTTATTCTAAGCCCATACAAATCCTCTGATCAATATTTCAATTCACTTCCTCAACTTACTTTCACTCGGTAATAGCTCTCTAATGCTCAGTACTATTTTGCAATTTGGTTCTACTTCAACCAGTCTGATCAGGCATGCATGAAACTGTATTCACATGAAATCTCTGCAGTCTCCTTTCTTCTGGCATGTTTCAATAAAGAACTCATATCTCTTATATAGATAGATAAACCATTTTCATATTAACCATCAGATTTTGCTGCTTATTATTCTTCATTGATTTTGCCTCTTAAACCTTCCTTGGCAGTTGTGTTAATAACACATTTCAATTCCATCCTTTAGATCTTCTCTGAATTTTGTCAATCGTGGATCTCATAACAAACTTTATCCTCAATCTCAAAATCATAACAATTTCCAGCTCATCATTTTATGTCGGGTAAACTAAGAATTTAATACTTTCATTCATACTCGGTTAACAAAGAAATGCGTCGACGAATACAAGATCGGTTAATACTGTCACTCGGTATACACTACACTAGCTCGGTATATATTGAAGTCTTCATTTACTGACCACATTGTCTTGTATAATTTTGCTTCCTTCTTCATAATAGATTAATGCAACATAATCAAGTCAACAATATGTGATCATAGACTCATCAATAAGTTACCCAAAGTATTCCTTATCCTCATATGTCATATCCATCTTTCTCCATGTAGATATTTCAATTCTTCATCTTTTCTCTCTTTTTACAAATGTTTAGATGTTTGTAACTTACATGATAAGTATTGTCAAAACTAGTTGACATCAATAACAACATAATGACTAATTTAATTATCTTACATATCATTTCAATAACTTGGTGATCTCTAATCATTGATCTTCAAGTCATTCAAGTATTCAATCAATTGTAGTTCGTCAATCTCTCCCTTTGGCATTGATGGCAACACAAGCAATATGAAAATATGCCATACACATACCAAACATGTATTCCACAACTATGTAAGTAAATGTTGTAGCTCGGTAAGCTCTTCCTAACTTGATATTTAATATGTTTAATCACTACGTTACATAACAGCATTACAAGTTCACACTCTCCTCTACAGATTTGATCTTTTCAGCTCTCAAATTCCTTCTGTTCTCAGCAACAAATATTCAAATCTCTCCCTGACTTTCTCAGATTATCTCTCCCTTAGATAGATATTTCATTGATCTCTTTGTTTATTTCTCATACTATTTATGTCTCCCTTTGACAATGATGCCAAAGAAAAAAACATAAAACATACAACTCTGTAATCACCAAGTAACTCTCTGTTGTTCGGTGCAGACAATATATCTTTGTATACTGATATGCAAACTCTCTATTCTAGCTCCTCAAATCTTTCACAATCTTAGACATAATCCAAAGTGTGAGCTATGTTGCATCAACATGAATGATCTTCTAATAAGAATAAGCTGATGCAACCTCTAGATCACATTAGTGACCGGTAGACAGGGGACAGACCCCAAGTCTAGTCCTCAAGTATTCAAAAGTGTCCTTCTCTAGAGGCTTGGTAAAAATATCAGCAAGTTTCTCCTTTGATGTAACATATTCCAGTTTGACTTGCTTCTCATGTACTTTTTCTCTTAAGTAATGATACTTAATTGATATATGCTTTGTCTTTGAATGCATTATAGGATTCTTAGAAATATTTATACCACTAGTGTTGTCACAATATATAATCACTGGCTCAATGATTACCTCATTCATTCCTTCCAACACTTGTTTGATATAAGCAATGTTTGAACAGTTTGTAGCAGCAGTAACATACTCTGCTTCAGCAGTAGACTGAGAAATACAAGGTTGTTTCTTACTTGTCCAAGTTACAAGTATTTCACCAAAAAAAAATGTTCCCTCGGTTGTGCTCTTTCTGTCATCTATATTTCCAGCCCAATCTGTGTCGGTGTAAACTCTTAGTTCAAATTTTCCTTCCTTAGGATACCATAAACCATAATCATCTATTTTCTTTAGGTATCTCAAGATTCTTTTCACTACAACCATATGTGAATCCTTTGGATTAGTAGAAAATCTAGCCACAATCCCCACTGCATGTGCAATATCAGGCCTACTGTGTACTACATACATCAGTTTACTAATCATAGATTGGTACAATGTCTAATTTACCTTTGTAGATTCATCATCTTTTGTTAATTTGCAACCTGTAACCATCGGTGTTCCTACTAGTTTAGCATCTTCCATGCCAAATGTTCTCAATATTTCCTTTATGTACTTTGATTGTGTGATGAAAATTCCATCATTTTGCATAATAACCTGCAAGCCTAGAAATAATTTAATCTCTCCAAATATTGACATTTCAAATTATTTTCTCATCTCATCAGCAAAATATTTACAAATATGATCTTGTCCTCCAAATATTATATCATCCACAAATATTTCAACAATCAAAATAGTATCATCAGATCCTTCTTTCATGTACAAATTGTTGTTTTCACTAGTTCTTACAAAACCAATACTTAAAAGATAAGTATGTAACCTTTCATACCATGCTCTTGGTGCCTGTTTTAATCCATATAAAGCTTTGTGTGGTTTACATACCATGTCTCTTTGATTCAGATCAACAAACCCTTCAGGTTGTTCTATGTAGACCTCCTCCTCTAGTATTTCATTCAAAAAAGTTGACATAACATCCATTTGATAGACCTTAAATTTCTTATGTGCAACATATGCAAGTAACATGCAGACTCCTTCTAGTCTAGCAACAAGTGAAAAATCTTCACCATAATCAATACCTTCTTCTTGTGCATATCCCTTGCAAACAAGTCTAGCTTTATTTCTTGTAACCTCTCCATTTTCATTCATTTTATTTCTAAAAATCCATTTAGTACCAATAACATTTTTATCTTTCGGCCTAGGTACTAAAGTCCATGTCTTATTTTTCTCAATTTGTTCAATCTCTTCATTCATAGCATTGATCCATTCATCATTCTCAAGTGCAACCTTAACATTCTTTGGTTCAAAATCACAAACTAAGCATACATTTTGTCTTAACTTACTTCTTGTCATCGTGCCAGCTTGCCTATCTCCAATGATTTGATTCTCAAGATGATGTCTTCTGACAAATCTTTCTAGCTCTTGATCTCTTCTTTGATCTTCATTCTGTTCAGGTTCATTTCCTTGCTCAGCAGCTTCTTCCTGATCCTCGGTTTCCCTTCGTTGTTCCTCAGTGTTATTTTCTTGATGCTCAGTCGACTTAGCCTATGGCTTCAATAGGTACTCTAGATGTTCAACAAAAGCGAATCTACCATAGTCTTCTAGTTCCTTAATGTTTTCTTCATCATTTTTATCAGCAAATTCATCAACTCTAACATTATCACTTTCAATCATCTTATTAGTAACTTTTTTTAGACACTTGTAAGCTTTACTTTTAGTAGAATATCCAAGGAATATTCCCTCATCACCTTTAGAGTCAAATTTCCCATTCCTATCATCTTTCAAAATAAAACATTTGCTACCAAAAATTCTAAAGTAACTTACACTCGGTGTGTATCCAAACCATAACTCGTAAGGTGTCTTGTTTGTGTCTTTCTTTAGTTGAACTCAGTTCAGGACATATATAGCTATGCTAACTACTTCTCTCCAGTATGTCTGTGCAACATTTTTCTCTATCATCAATGTTCTTGCACAATCAACAATAGATCTATTTCATCTTTAAGCAATCTCATTCTGCTACAGTGTTCTAGGTGCAAAAACCTATCTTTTGATGCCATGCTCATTACAATAGTTAGTGAATTCATCAAAAATAAACTCACCACCTCTATCAGATCTCAAGCATTTTAGTTCTTTTTTGGTTTCTTTTTCTACTTTAGCCTTGTACCATTTAAACATTTTAAATGCCTCAGATTTCTCTTTTAAAAACATAACAATCATCCATCTAGTATAATCATCAACAAACAAAATAAAGTATCTATCACCATAGTAGCTCTAAGTTCTCATGGGACCACGTAGGTTGGTGTGAACTAACTCCAAGATTTTTTTTGTTGAATAGTCTTTATTTTTAAAACTAGATTTTGTCATCTTCCCTTTCTAACATTGATGACACATAACATGATCAGATTTAGTTAGGCAAGGTAGTCCTCTAACTTTTCTTTTTCTACTGATCTTAATCATGTTATCAAAATTTACATGACATAACTTTTTATGTCATAACCATGCATCTGCATTTTTCACCAGTAAACAAGAAGTCTCAACATTGTCAAGATAAAATAAGTTACCTTTTGATTGTCCTCCTGTTTTGACAAGCTTTCCACTTTCATCATAGATCCTCACCTTCTTTCTTTCAAATGCCACTTGGTGACCTAAGTTGTTAAGCTATACTACACTTAGCAAATTGTAATTCAGTCCTTTTACCCAATAAGCATTATCACATCTGATTTTATCATTTATCAATAAAGATCCTTTTCCTTTAACCATGCAAGGTGTATCATTACCCATTTTTATTAATCCTCCATTATAATGCTCAAGATGATCAAACTTATCTTCATCACTAGTCATGTGATATGTGCAGCCACTATTAATGATCCAAGTATCATTTTTACTAACTTTAGAAATGAGTGTTGTTTCTACATACCTTTCCTCCTCTTTAGAATCATCTTTCATTGCAACAAACACTACCTCAACATCATCATCAGTGTCGGTGTCTGTGTCCTCAACTTCAACCAAATAACATGCCTTTTTGCCCTTATCTTTGCAATCTTAGTTATTTCTGTTGTAGTGTCGGTAACCTTTGTTGTTTCTTCTTCCATAGCTTCCATCACCAGATCGGTCTTGGTCTTTATCTTCCTCTTTCCTGTTGGGACATCTAGCAACAATATGGCTAACTTCTTTACAATTAAAACAAGCTAAAGGTAACTTTCCCTTATATCTACCTTTACCTTTAGGTGGTCTCTGGGCCATAAGAGCTTCAAGTTCATCAAGCTCATCTTCAGTATTACTATCATTGTCATTCCTTATATTATGTCTACTACTAGATTTACCAATCTTCAGAGAAGACATAAAAGCAAACTCAACAGACGGTGCAACACTATTATCAAAATTGTTCAACTCAAAGGTCATTAATTTACCAATTAGACTATCAAGAGTAAGAGTGATATCAGGTGCAAACCTCATTTCATGTATAGTAGATATTCTGATTGCATATGCAAGCAACAAGGTTCTTAGAATCTTACTTACCATGTTATCTTCATCAATGACACCACCAGCTCCTTGGATAGCATTGACTACCTCTTTGATTCGGTTTGAATATTGTGTAATGTTTTCTCCTTCCTTCATTTTCATATCATCAAATCTGCCTCTCAAGCTTTTAGCTCTAGCTATCTTCACATTTGCATCACCACCATAGACTAGAGCAATTTTATCCCACATTTGCTTTACAGTAGTGCAAGTCTTGACATCCTCAAATTCAACATCGGATAGAGCAGCAACAATCTCTATCATAGTGATGTTGTGTTCATGATGGTCTCTTAACTGATCAAGAGTTAAAGGTCTAGTCGGCGGTTGTATGTAGCCATTATCTAGTAAGGTTATAGTAGAATCACCAATTCCATATATGTGAAGTCTCATCTAGATTTTCCATATAGTAAAGTTGTCTTTATTCAGCTTTGACACTTCCCTCTTATACATCTTGTAATATTTTTGCTAAAGTCCTTAAAACTTTGTTCTAAGAAACCAATGTGCGCTCTGATACCAATTGTTAGAATAACTGAGAGGGGCGGGGGTGAATCAGTTAGATCAGTTATCCTATAGTCCCAAATACAAAGATGTAATACTCAAAATAATTTCAATAAATTCTACAGCTCGGTAACATAAACTATTAAACTGTCTGTGCCTTTTACCGATTACCAGTTAGTTAACTCATTGTGATTACCGACCAAATCAAATATGTAGTATGTAAAGTATGACAATAAAATAATCATCATAGAAATACATAATACAATGATTTAACATGGAAACCTTGCTAAGGGAAAAACCACCTAGGACCGGTAACCCAAAATAATTTTCACTCTTCTGAAGTGAGCTCGGTTAAGAGCCAACCCTGTTAAAGGTTACAAACACACTGTTAGGTGTGACCTTGTTAGAGGATTTAAGACTAACAATTAACTTTCGACCAGAATTCACTATGGGGTCAATAAGATAACAATGTACATTCCTTCAATGACATAGGGGCATAACATAAGACGGTTAAGTCCACTTGGTTAGGAGATTTTTCGTATCAATGGTTAAATTGAAATATTAGTTGATCTAATTACAATACAACTTAATTTGTAGATGTTCAGATCTATTCTAAGCCCATACAAACCCTCTGATCAATATTTCAATTCACTTCCTCAACTTACTTTCACTTGGTAATAGCTCTCTGATGCTCGGTATTGTTCTATAGTTCAGTTCTCCTTCAACTAGTCTAATTAGGCATGCATAAAATTGTATTCACACAAAATCTCTATAGTCTCCTTTCTTCTTACATGTTTCAATAAAGAAACTCATATCTCTTATATAGACAGATAAACCATTTTCATATCAACCATCATATTTTGCCGCTTATTCTTCTTCGTTGATTTTGCCTCTTAAACCTTCCTCAGTAGTTGTGTCAATAACATGTTTCAATTCCATCCTTTAGATCTTCTCCAAATTTTGTCAATCGTGGATCTCATAACAAACTTTATCCTCAATCTCAAAATCATAACAATTTCCAGCTCATCATTTTCTGTTAGCTAAACTAAGCATTTAATACTTTCATCCATACTCATTTAACAAATAAATGCGTTGACGAATACAAGCTTGGTTAATACTGTCACTCGGTATACACTACACTGGCTCGGTGTATACTGAAGTCTTCATTTACCAACAACATTGTCTCATACAATTTTTCTTCCTTCTTCATAATAGATTAATGCAACATAATCAAGTCAACAATATGTGATCATAGACTCATCAATAAGTTACCCATAGTATTCCTTATCCTCATATGTCATATCCATCTTTCTCCATGTAGATATCTTAGTTCTTCATCTTTTCTCTCTTTTTACAGATGTTTAGATGTTTGTAACTTACATGATAAGTATTGTCAAAACTAGTTGACATCAATAACAAGATAATGACTGATTTAATTATCTTACATATCATTTTAGTAACTTAGTGATCTCTAATCATTGATCTTCAAGTCATTCATGTATTCAATCAGTTGTAGTTCATCATCTACATAGCAGAAACTATTGATGAAGTGGGAGCTTCCATGATAGTTGAGGACAACAACTCGAAGCTTTGGCATCAAAGGATCAGTCACATGAGCAAGAAGGGTCTTGATATTATGCACAAGCAGGAACAACTACTAAGCCTCAAATCCATTGATTTACCTTTTTGTAGCCATTGTCTTTATGGAAAGCAAAAGCAAGTGAGTTTTCTAAAAATGGGACATGAGAAAAAGGATACACCATTAGCACTTGTCTACTCTGATATTTTTGGTCCGACTTGTGGAGCTAATTATTTTGTTACCTTTCTTGATGATTGTACATAGAAAGTGTGTATATTTATGCTTCAAAAGAAGTCTGGTGTATTTAATAAGTTTAAAATTTTCAACGCTTCTATTGAAAATTAGGTTGGGCATAAAATAAAATGTTTACAAACTGATAATGGTGGTGAATTCTGTTCATTAGAATTTGATTCTTTTTGTGCTGATAATGGTATTCTTCAGATAAAAATTGTTCCATTCACACCTCAAGAAAATGGAGCAACCGAGAGGTTGAATAAAATAATTTTGGAAAAGGCTAGATGCATGATTTCGAATGCAGGTTTGGGCAAAGAATTTTGGGTGGAAGCCTGCAATACAGTTGTTTACTTGATCAATCAAAGCCCTTCATCTCAGTCGGATTTTGCATTTAGGAAGAAGAGTGGTTGGGTAAGAGAATTTCTTATTCTTACATCCAGGGATTTGGATGTGAAGCATATGTTCATGTCCCAAAAGAAAAGAGAACAAAGCTTGATCATAAATATCAAAGAGGTATATTTGAGGGTTATGGAGAAGAACAATTTGGTTTTCAAATTTTGGATCTAGTGGGAAAGAAGATTATAAGAAGCAGGGATATTGTTTTCAATGAGAAAATAATTCCAACTCTGCAGCTTGAATCAACACAGTCCAATGAAGAAGATCCCTCAATATTGTTTAGACATAAAATTTCACATAATGAGATTGAGAAGTCAATACCTTTGGTGAATCTCTACTATCCCACCTCTATTTTAATTCATATATACACCTCATCACCATCCTCTTCAAAATCTATTTTCAAAATGATAATAACACCATTTTAAAAAATGGCATTGGTATACAGTCCAATGGCACTCTTGAGGATGAAGCTATACCATCAGCACGGGGGATAGCTCTAACACACATGACTAAGAACAATAATGAGTGGGAAAACTCATAATATTCACCAAAGGATTATTTATTATGCCCACCTCTGCCTCTAGTAGAAAGTTCATTGAGGAGAAAGGAGAATACTAATCTTCTTTCGCATCCCACACACTGTTAATTAAATCAGTGGAGAAACAGTGTAGAAGGGAACCTCCCTTTCCCCACTAATACATTGCATCCCCCTATGCATGTCTCCACCAACACCAATGAAATGCATTGTGCAAAAACCTTGACACACATGCAGTCTTTGTATCTTGCTTCCCTTGACCAGCAGACATGCACAGATGCTCCTCTCCTTGTCCAGCGTATGCAACATACTTCTAGCATCACTCAAACCAGTGAACACGACATGGTTGGAAATTATGATCAACACATAATTGTGTTGGATGATCCAGTTGGAAATATTGATCCCAACACCGCACATAATACAATTTTTAACAATGCCACTATCAAATTGGGGGTGAATGGCAATGATCTGCATACTGTTGATCAACAATCAAAATAGGGCAATGATACAGGACACAGTCACGGTTTGAGGTCTTCAAGACAAAGAAAACTCCCCTCCAAATTCTCTTAACATGAATTATTATTTGCAGAAGAGGCAGAGCCTCTTATTTTTATCTTTCATTATATAGAACCAGCAAATTTTAAAATGGCAATCAATGATGAAAATTGCAATCATTGACAGGCTACAATGAGAGAAGAAATGGACTCTCTAATAAAAAACTAAACATGGGATTTGGTTCCTCTTTCGCTTAATAAAAGGGTATTAAGAAACAAGTGGGTATATAAATTGAAGGAAGAAGATGGAGGTAGACATCAATTTCATGCCAGAGTAGTTTTCAAAGTGTATGCACAGCAACATGGTATTGATTTTGATGAATTTTTTTCTCTAGTGGTGAAGATGACTACCATCCAGGCAGTTTTGGGCTTAGTCACAGCTTGGGATTTTGAGCTTGAACAATTGGATGTTAAGACAACCTTCTTACATGGAGATTTTGATGAAGAATTATATATGCATCAGCCTGAAGGATTTGTTAAAAAGGGACAAGAACATATCTATTACAAATTGAAGCGGAGTTTATATGGGCTTAAGCAACCCCCAAGATAATGGTATCTAAAATTTGATCAATTTATGCTCAAGCATAAGTTTTTTTGCTTGGAAGTTGATCCATGTGTGTATTTCAAATGGTTTCCTAATGGTGGATTTGTTATACTTTTACTTTATGTAGATGACATGTTAGTTACTGGCACTAGCATGAACCTTGTTTGTGAGCCTAAGAAGTAGTTAGCTAGTAGATTTTCTATGAAAGATTTGGGAGTAGCGAAAAGGTTTCTTGACATGACTATTATCCAGGATAGAAATAAGAAGGAACTTTGGCTATCTCAAAAACAATACATTGAGAAGGTATTGGATAGATTTGGCATGTTAGAAGCTAAGCCCATAAGTATTCCCTTAGCTTCTCATTTTCAGTTGTCAGTTGAAATGTGTCCTAAAACACAAGAGGACCAAGCCTTCATGAAAGACATTTCTTACACATTTGTAGTTGGGAGTATAATTTATGCCATGATTTCTACTCGTCCAAACATTGCTCATGCAGTGGGAGTAGTTAGCAAATATATGAGTAATCTAGGTAAACCTCATTGGGAGGTTGTTAAATGGATCCTCAGGTACTTAAAAGGTACCTCTGATTTTGCTTTGTGTTTTGGAAAGGATAAGGCATGATTGCAAGGATTTTTGGATTCTAATCTTGGTGGAGACTTAGATAAATGAAGATCTACTTCTGGTTATGTTTTTACATTCGTTGGGGCAGCAATCAGTTGGGGCTCTAAATTGCAACATTTAGTTGCTCAATCATCCACGGAGGTTGAGTACATGGCTCTTTCCAAAGGAGCCAAGGAGATGGTACGGTTGCAGTTGTTGTTGAAAGAATTAGGCTTGAAGCAATCAGATTTTGCTATGTTGTGTGATAGCAGTAGTTCCAATTTCATGACTAAACATCATACTTCTCAGTGACACTCCAAACACATTGAGTTGCATTATCATTATATTCGACATATCATTGAAGAGGGCAAGCTTCATGTGGAGAAGATTGACACCAAGGTAAACCCAGTTGAAGAGGAGTCGCATCCTTGAGCAAATAGACATGTCACCTTGCTATGTATTTGTATATCGTTAGCGACCAAGGATTTGTTTATTAACCAAGATTATAGGTGACTAACAAGTATTTGACTATCAACTATGGTCCATAGTATTAGTCTAATTTTATTAGTGGATAGTATTGGTTTATTATTAATGGTCATCTAAGTCAGTTGTCGACCGTATCTTAGTTTATGTATATAAATTATATTAATAATAATTTATTTATGTGTAGTATTATATATGTTTATTAATATACTATTAATATTAATATTGATTATTTTCACACAATGATCTAGTATTATTTATTTAATATAATTTGATAGATGATTAATATTAATCATATGTTATTAATATTAATATTACTATTAATCATATATTTTTAATATTACTATTAATCATATATTTTTAATATTAATGTTAATATAGTTTAATGAGATAATCGTATACTATTAATTATGTTGCTATTTTGTAGTTTCAGTTGGATAAACACTATGAGTCAATACTAGTGAAGATATGTATATATATAAATTTAGTATATATGAGATGTTATATCATATATATATATATATATATATGTGTGTGTGTGTGTGTGTGTGTGTGTGTGTGTGTGTGTGTGTGTGTAATCATAATTTTCATTATATTAATTACATAATAATGAATAAACATGTCCCATGAAGGGACATGTCTCTTCTTGGCTCATTCTCAATATAAATGCAAGAGATTGTTGCATTTGGAAAACACATACAATCAAATAGTGTTATTACATTTGCAGCAATTCTAAAATTTAACATGGTATCAGAGCCAAGTTGCGAATGTAAGAGAGTAGTTTGTTGATGGTGAATGTGTGACTCTCTCAGAAAATACAGTCTTAGTACGAGGACCATATCTTGCAAATACACCGTTGGATTTTTTTGAATTTTGGGTATGTTGGTGAAAAACAAATTTAGAATAATCTCACTAGAGCGATTGGTGAGCAAGTATCAATTTCAAAAGTTATGAATGACTATGTATAGGTCTATGCGAAATCTGTAAAAGAGCGAGGTTCCTTCTTTAAAAGCCTAACTGATTGAAGGGAGATCTGATCAAATTGAAGGTTGTCATAGTGTATAGAACCTTTGGATATTCAAGACACGTCATGTGAATAATTCTGGTAATGTTCGAGAACGACGACACCATTATGTGAATTTGCATGATATTTTCTATATGGGATCACCTTACAGGATGAAATACTTGAAATTTATAAAAGATAAGTATTCCATGTTTTTATTAATGCACATATTTTTCAAGTTTGTAATTCATGATATATTATTGGTTAACTTAAGATCTTGTATGCTTCTATCATTGGTATTTTCGGTCGAGATATTTTAGTGAGCTATTTGTACTCTCTCTCTCTCTCTGACATACCTTCAGGATAGAAGAATGAGAAAATTGCATTCAAGGGAGAAAGAACTTAATGCTTGCAAACAAAATGATGATTGAGATTAGATGCAGAGGGAGTCTGACATTTTAAAAGAAGACAAGAGGTTGATACAAGAACTTGAGCTTCAGAGGGAGTAGATAGAGGATATGGTTAAATCAACTTTTGATAATCTTGGTCGTATTGATTCAAAGGGAGTAGTCCATACTGAGATGGATTCTCCAGTGATCAAGAATCTATAATAGTCAGAGGACTAGGAATCATAAATGCCTTTTGGCCCTATGTAAATCATGAGGAAGTGATGACTTCCAAATGATTATCACTTGTATTTGCAGAAGTTATTAGAAGGTGATGATCTTGTTAGAATAACTGAGAGGGGGGGTGAATCAGTTAGATCAGTTATCCTACAATACCAAATATAAAGATGTACCTTATAAAACAATTACAACAAATTATATATGCAGCTCGGTAACATACAATATCAATCTGTCTGTTTACTTTACCGATTACCAGTAAATAACTAACTGTGATTACCGACCAAATCAACTATACAATATGTAAAGTATGATAACAAAAAAATCATCACAAATAACACATAACATAATGATTTAACATGGAAACTCTGCTAAGGGAAAAACCACCTGGGACCGGTAACCCAAAATAATTCACTCTTCTGAAGTGAGCTCAGTGAAGAGCCAACCCTGTTAAAGGTTACAAACACACTGTTAGGTGTGACCTAGTTAGAGGATTTATCACTAACAGTTAACTTTTGACCAACATTCACTATGGGGTCAACAAGATAACAATGTACATTCTCTAAATGACATAGGGTGCAATATAAGATTGTTAAGTCCACTTGGTTAAGAGATTTTCTTAATCAATGGTTAAATTGATACAATAATGATCTGATTCAAATACAACTCAATTGTAGATATTCATATCTATGCTAAGCCCATACAAATCCTCTAATCATTAATCAAATCTACTTTCTCAATATTCTTCAACTTACTTTCACTTGATAAATGGTTCTCTGACACTCGGTTCTTTCAATAACCAATCTGATCAAGCATGCATGAATAAAGTCTTCATGCAATATCTTTGCAGTCTTCTTCTTCCGGCATATTTCAAAAATGAAACTCATATCTCTTATATAGACAAGTAAACCATTTGCATATCAGCCATTAGATCTTAATCTCCTTCATCCATTTTTCCTCTTAAACCTTCCTCGGCAGATGTGTCACTAACACGATTCAATCTCATCCTTTAGATCTTCTCTAAATTTTGTCAACCATCGATCTCATAACAAACTTAATCCTTAATCTTGAAATCATAACAATTCCAGCTCATCAAATTCAGTCGGATGTTCTTTGCATTTAATGTTTTCATCCATTCTTGGTTAATATAGAAATGTGTCGGTGATAACTAGTTAAACTAGCTCGATTAATATTGTCAGTCGGTATACACTGCACTGGCTCGGTGTATATAGAAATCTTCAATTACGACCACATTGACTTGTTCAATTTCAGATCTCTTCTTCATAATAGATTAATGTAACATGCTCAAGTCAACAATAAAAAGCCATAGAATCATCAATAAGTTACCCAATGTTTACCTTATCCTTATCTGTCATATCCATCTTTTTCTCATATAGATATCTCAATTCTTCATCTTTTCTTCCTTCAACAGATGTTCAGATGTTTGTAACTAACATGATAAGTACTGTCAAAACTAGTTGACATCAATGACAACATATTAATTGAATTAATCATCTTACATATCACTTTCAGTACTCAGTGATCTCTAATCACTATTTCTTTAGTTCATTTAGATATTCAATCAATTGTAGTTCATCAATCTCTCCTTTGGCATTGATGGCAACACAAGCAATATGAAAAGATGCCATGCACACACCAAACATGTATTCTACAACTATGCAAGTAAATGTTGTAGCTCAGTAAGCATTTAATATGTTTAATCACTACAAAACATAATCAGCATTACAAGTGCAGACTCTCCCTATGGATTTGATCTTTTCAGCTCTCAGATTCCCTTTGTTATCAACAACAAATATTCAAGTCTCTCCCTTTTTGTGTGTTCTCAATAATTGATCTTCCATATTCATTCTCTCTCTCCCTTTGACAACAATGCCAAAGAAAATATAAACAGCTCTGCAATAGCCAAGTATTCTCTGTTGTTCGGTTCATATTACGTACCTTTAGTGTACATATAGACAAATTTTGTTCCAGCTTCTACAATCTTTTACAACCTTAGACAAAATCCAAAGTGTGAGCTATGTGCATCAACATGAATGATCTTCTGATAAGTGTAGGTTGGTGCAACCTCCAGATCACCTCAGTGACTGGTAGACAGGGGACATACCCCAAGTCTAGTCCTCAAATATTTTCAAATGTGTCCTTCGATAATGGTTTAGTAAAGATGTCAACAAGTTGTTCCTTAGATGTTACAAATTCCATTGTACTTTCTTCTCATGAACTTGTTCCCTTAAGTAGTGATACTTAATAAATATATGTTTTGTCTTTGAATGCATCACATGATTCTTAGAAATATTTATAGTATTGGTGTTGTCACAAATAATCACCAGGTCAGTGATTACCTCATTTAGTCCTTCCAACACTTGTCTAATCCAAGCTATATTTGAACAATTTGTAGCAACAACAACGTACTCTACTTTAGCAATGGACAAAGAAATGGATGCTTGTTTTCTTGCTAATCCAAGTCACAAGCCTTTCCCCCAAAAATAATGCTCCATCGGTTGTGCTCTTCCGGTCATCTATGTTTCTAGCCCAATCTACGTCAGTGTAAACTTTAAGTTCAAATTTGCCTTCCAATGTGTACCATAATCCATAATCCTATGTTTTCCTCAAGTATCTCAAGATTATCTTTACAACAACCATATGTGAATCTTTAGGATTGGTAGAAAATCTTGCCACAATCCCCACTGCATGTGCAATATCATGTCTACTGTGTACAACATATATCAGTTTATGAATTATAGATTGGTATAGAGTCTGATTTACCTCGGTAGATTCATCATCCTTTGTCAATTTACAGCTAGTTTACCATTGGTGTTCCCATAGGTTTGGCATCTTCCATGCCCAAAAGTTTTCAATACTTCTTAATGTATTTTGATTGAATGATGAAAATCCCATCTTTCTATTGTATAATATGCAAACCTAGAAATAATTTAATCTCTCCAAACATAGACATCTCAAATACCTTTCTCATTTCATCAGCAAAAGATTTACAAATCTGATCTTGTCCACCAAAGATTATATCATCAACAAATATTGTAGCAATCAAAATGTTATCATCAGAATCTCCTTTCATGTACATGTTACTATTTTCACTAGTTCTTACAAAGCCAATACAGATAAGATAAGCATGTAATCTTTCATACCATGCCCCTCAATGCTTACTTCAGTCCATATAAAGCTTTGTGTAGTCTACATACCATGTCTTTCCTGATTCAGATCAACAAACCCTTCAGGTTGTTCTATGCAAACCTCCTCCTCAAGAATTCCATTTAGAAATGTTGATTTCACATCCATTTGATATACCTTAAATCCCTTATGTGCAACATAGGCAAGTAATATGCGAACTCCTTTCAATCTAGCAACTAGTGCAAAGGTTTCACCATAATCAATACCTTCTTATTGTGTATATCCTTTGCAAACAAGTCTTGCCTTATTCCTTGTAACTTCTCCATTCTCATTCAGCTTATTCCTAAAAATCCACTTAGTACCGATAACATTTTTATCTTTCGGTTTAGGCACTAAGGTCCATGTCTTATTTTTTTCAATTTGTTCAATTTCCTCATTCATAGGATTTATCCATTCATCATTTGCAAGAGAATCCCTAACATTCTTCGATTCAAACTCACAAACTAAGCATGTGTTTTGTCTTAACTTACTTTGGGTCAGCATGCCAGCTTTCTTATCTCCATGATTTGGTTCTCAGGATGGTGTCTTCTAACAAATCTTGCTAGCACTTGATCTCTCCTCTGCTCATTATTCTATTCAGGTATAATTTCTTGCTCAGTAGCTTCTTCCTAATTCTTAGTTTCCATTTGCTGATGCTCAGTAGCATTTTCTGAATGCTCGGTAGACTCAGCCTGTGGCTTCGGTAGATACTCTAGATCTTCAACATAAGTGAACCTACCATAATCTTCTGGTTCCTTCATGCTTTCTACATCATTCTTATCATCAAACTTATCAACTTTTACATTAGCACTTTCTATCATCTTATTAGTAACTTTGTTTAGACATTTATAAGCTTTACTCTTAGTAGAATAACTTAAGAATAAACCTCATCACCTTTAGAGTCAAATTTTCCATCCTATTATCTTTCAGAATATAACACTTGCTACCAAAATTTTTGAATAACCTACACTCAGTGTGTATCCAAACCATAACTCATAAGGTATCTTGTTTGTGTCTTTCTTTAGTTGAACTCAGTTTAGGACATATACTATTGTGCTAACTACCTCTCTCCAGTATATTTGTGCAACATTTTTCTCAATCATTAATGTTCTAGCACAATCAATAATAGATTTGTTTTCTTCTTTCAACAATTCCATTCTGTTATGGTGTTCTAGGTGCAGAAACCTGCCTTTTTATACCATGCTCATTACATAAGTTAGTGAATTTATCATAAACAAACTCACCTCCTCTATCAGACTTTAAGCATTTTAGTTCTTTTCTGGTTTCTTTTTCTACTTTATCCTTATACCATTTAAATAGTTTGAATGCCTCAGATTTTTCTTTCAAGAACATAACTATCATCAATCTAGTATAGTCATCAACAAACAAAATAAATTATCTATCTCCATAGTAGCTTTGAGTTCTCATGGGACCAACATAAGTCGGTGTGAAATAACTCCAAAATACCTTTAGATGAGTAGTCCTTACTTTTAAAACTAGATTTTGTCATCTTCCCCTTCTGACATTGATGACACATAACAATGATCAGGTTTGGTTAGACTAGGCAATCCTCTAACTTTTCTCTTTTTACTGATCTTAATCATGTTATCAAAATTTACATGACATAACCTCTTATGCCATAACCATGCATCTTCATTTTTCACTAGTAAACAAGAAGTCTCAGCATTTTCAATATAAAATAAATTACCTTTTGATTGTCCTCATGTTTCGACAAGCTTTCCCATTTTCATCATAGATCTTTACCTTCTTGCTCTCAAATGCTACTTTGTGACCTGAGTTATTGAGTTGTGCACACTCAACAAATTGTAATTCAGTCCTTTTACCTAGTATGCATTATCACATCTAATTTTATCATTCAATAGAATAGATCCTTTTCCTTTACCCATGCAAGGTGTGTCATTTCCCATTTTCACCGATCTTCCATTATAATGCTCAAGATGATCAAACATATCTTCATCACCAGTCATGTGATGTGTACGACCACTATCAATGATCCAAGTATCATTTTTACTAACTTTAGAAATAAGTGTTATTTCTACATACCTTTCCTCCTCTTCAGAATTATCTTTCATTGCAACAAACACTACCTCAATATCATCATCAGTGTAGGTGTCGGTGTTGGTGTCATCTTCTTCAACAAGATAACATGCCTTTTTGCCCTTATCTTTGTGATCTTAGTTGTCTCTATGTAGCGTTGGTAACCTCTGTTGTTCTTCTTCCATAGCTTCCATCACTAGATTGGTCTCTGGTCTTTATCTTCCTCTTTCTTGTTGGGACATCTAGTAGCAATATGGCCAACTTCTTTACAATTAAAAAAGGTAACTTTCCCCTTATATCTACCTTTACCTTTCTGCAGTCTCTGGGCCATAAGAGCTTCAAGTTCTTCAAGCTCATCATCAATATTACTATCACTTTCATTCCTTATATTATGCTTACTGCTAGATTTACCAATCTTCAGAGAAGACATAAAAGCAGACTCAACACTTGCTACCACACTATTATCAAAATTGTTTAGCTCAAAAGTTGTTAACTTTCCAATCAAACTATCAAGAGTAAGAGTGCTACTAGGTGTAGATCTCTTTCATGAATAGCAGATATTTTGATTACATAAGAAGGCAACAAGGTTCTTTAGTATCTTACTTACCAATGTGTCTTTAGAAATGATACCACCAGCTCCTCGGATAGCATTGACTACTTCTTTGATTCGGTTTAGGTACTGTGTAATATTCTCCTCCTTCCTTCATTTTCATGTCAATCAAATCTGTCTCTCAAGCTTTCAGCTCTGGCTCTCATCACATTTGCATCACCACCATAAAATAGAGCAAGTTTATCCCACATTTTCTTCGCTGTAGTGCAATCCTTGACATACTCAAATTCAGCATCAGATAGAGCGGCAACAACCTCTATCATAGTGATATTATGTTCATGTTGGTCTCTCAACTGATCAGAGTCAAAGGTCCAATTGTTAGAATAACTGAGAGGGGGGGTGAATCAGTTAGATCAATTATCCTACAGTCCCAAATACAAAGATGTACATTATAAAAAAATTCCAACAAATTATGTAGCTCGGTAACATACAATATCAATATGTCTGTTCACTTTACCGATTACCAGTAAATAACTAACTATGATTACCGACCAAATCAACTATGCAATATGTAAAATATGATAACAAAATAATCATCGCAAATAACACATAACACAATGATTTAACATATATAGTATCTCTTGAGTATTATATTAATTTCTCTAATATTTACACACACACACACACACACACATATACATTACATGTCTATATATATATATATATATATATATATTAATATATATATATATATATATATATATATATATATATATATATATACATACATGTCTATATA